>PIJE02002119.1:18623-21123 GCA_002895965.2 Coryphaenoides rupestris | reverse complement strand
CGAAGCATCCAGTCTGCACTCATGTGAGGCCCTTTCACAAACGCGTGCCAAAGAAGGAGCCGTACTTTCCCACCCTGGCCACTGAGATCATGGCCACACACCATCACGGAACACACACCACACTCACACACACACACACACCACACACACACGCACACACACACACACACACACACCCGACACACACACACACACCATGCACACACACACACACACACACACACACACACACACTCACACACACACACATACACACACACACACAACACACACACATACACACACACACACACACACACAAACACACACAATGACTCATACTTCTCTCTCCTCTCGGCTCTTGGTTCTCCCAGGCGGCCCGGTGGTGTGACGAGGGCATCTACCTGCTGGCCTCGCAGCCCGTGGATCGCTGCCAGTCCCACGAGGGGGCCCAGGCGGCCCTGCAGGACCTGGAGCAATACCTGGGGACCGCGGGGCAGAACCTGCTGGCCGACCACAGTGCCGTGTGCACCCGGTACGAGACGGTGCTCACCCAGGAGCTCAGGGTAAACACACTCCTCACACTCCTCATGCTCAACTGGTGGACACACTCCTCACACTCCTCATCTTAACGTCTGTTCAAGTCTAGCAAACTGTGCTGTACCTTCTGATGAGACACACCCATGCATGTGAGGGGTTCTAACCCCGGGGAGAACCCATACATGGTAGGGGTTCTAGCCCTGGAGAGCCCAACCACACTGCTCATGTATGAATATAAGCGTCGACCAAGGGGCCCATATGAGATGATTATGAACCTCTGTCTCCTCTGCCAGGACCAAGTGGAGAAGGTTCTCCAGAAGCAGAGCTCCATGCAGGAGATGTTTGACAAGAGGAGTATCAGCCTGAAGAAGCTGGCGGCCAAGCAGACGCGCCCGGTGCAGCGCGCCTATGACTCAGAGTCATAGGACTCCCCGATATTCATAAGTAGGATCTTGTCAGATGATGGCCATCATTGCCAAGTCTACGTCCTCTCTCTAAGTCTCTCTAGGTGATGCCACTCCTGCTGGCTGACCATTAAGGTCTACATTCCAGGATGTCTATAGAGACACTGAAACAGAAACTAACAGAGATTGCGCTCCTTAGGCCAAGGACGGACACCGTACATTATGATGACCTCTACGACTCGGCCTCGTTGCAGGCTCCATCGTGCCTCAACAGCTGAAACGGCGTTGTCGGAGTGCACCTTGTATTAATGAAAAATTGTGGCGACTTATGAGAAAAAGGTAACAAGTGGATATAGCATAAGCGCGCAGCATTTTCATAGTACATATGGAGACTCTTAGAAAAAAATAATATACTACTCAGCAACCAACTAACAAAATGCGTCTCCTCCATTTTTATCAGATGGAGAATCCAAACAGCCGTGAGTGAGATAAGATATGTTATATATTGAGTAGCAAGAGTCACTCATAGACTTAATATAAAAGCTAAAATATGAAATGGAGCAAGTATAATTATTGAATAATGAATCGATAATGACTAATTAATTCTATGTACAAATCATATTTTAAATAGGAATGACTTTGACTAGACAGCCTGTCAGCCACCCTCTTCAGCGTGCTGATAGCTTTCCATCTCTGTATCTCTCTCAGCCCACCGAGCGCAGCAGGAGAAACTCATCCTAGAGGGCGACTCTGTGGACGACGTCGGCTGTAAGAAGGTGTGTGGAAAACTCCTCCTAACCATCAGTAATAATAATCACCCTTCACTCATGAAAGTCTCGGTGTGGTGGACACACGCTGCCTCGTACAGCCAAGGTCACAAGGTCATGTGTGTTTCCTGGCCGACGGCAAACAGAATGGAGGCAGCTACAGCCGTCACGCCTCGCTGTCGGAGCAGGAGGAGAACCTGGCGGTCCTGAGGTGGTAAGCCAGCGGTTATTAGGAATATAAGTACGGTTACGACAGTGAGGAGAACCTTGGTCGGTTTTGCTGAGCAAGGGCAGGTAGAAGCCAAACTGCGGTTATTAAATGTATAACGCGATCGTAACAACTTCTTGTATAAATTTGCAATCTGATGCCCTGACAACGGGAATAGTCCATCACATCGTGTATCGAATGCGTGTGTTTTATCTCGATTATGCTCTTCCAAATGATTATAGTACATTTATACCATATCAGACAATAGATCTCGGCTAGTGAGCTCTCCTGCAGGCTGTTCTCTTTTTCAAAACGGCATGTAAGTTGAGTACAAGTGTTGAAAGCATCCCTCTGGTGTAGACGGATTCCGAGAGCATATAGTGCGAGTTAATATAGAGAACGCTATTAACCCTGCGCTGAGTGTTTCCTGAAGCGAATGTGTTTTTGATGTATATCTACCGGCCAAGCTCCTCGCTCGGTCTGACTGTGCTAGTATATTGTGGCATATAGACAACACCAAGGGCGGTGAGAATGTTTGGTCAACGTTATTCAAATATTTGTAGCGTGGCGAGATTTTCATTGTCTTCACTCTCGAGCGCTTT
>PIJE02002119.1:13623-16123 GCA_002895965.2 Coryphaenoides rupestris | reverse complement strand
GATGACAGACGAAAGGCGACCTCACAGCTCCTATCAGTGCTGTCAAGTCACGAAATCATAAACCAACTATTCCCGCGAACCTCAGGTCGTAGAGTCTGGCCGCGCCCCACCTGGCCCTGGATGGCCTGGCCCCGACGCCCGACCACCCTCGAGGTTGGCCGTCATGGCATAGTCCGCTCAAGCTCACAGCTTAACAGCCCCAAAATGTCTCAAAGTGCTTAATTCATAGACTCAGTCTGTGCCGCCTACTACCAGCCCTATGAGCGCCTGTGTGGTCTTGATCACCATAAACAAGAGAAAAACTAGCAAACGGGACGACCAACAAGAAAAGGTATATGCACATTGAGTGCAAACTACCAGGTGCGGTGGGGACAGACAGGTCATCATACAGCAGGGAGGACACCAGACCTCAGCTGTTAAGGCCTCTGGATGCTACTTAGAACAAATCGGACGCCCAAATTTGACTTCTACCTTGTATAGTTGCACAGATATTGGGGCGGTACTAGAGTATAGGAGGGCTGTCCGTCAAACTATCGAGATCTGGCGCCCGGCCTCCAACCCCCCCCCCCCCCCCCCCTTCATACCCCACTATTCTACCCTATCGCTGAGGAGGGGGGCGGGGCTGCGAGGGCTTTTTGGTTACACCAGATTCAGAGACTGACTTTTCCGAACTGCATCAACCCCCCACCCCACCAAATGAACAAAAAAGACCCAACAAGAAACGGTTTCCCTACGCATTTCTGAAGAAGCATACAGAGGCCTTAATGGGGGAGAGAGGGGGAGAGAGGGGGGAAAGAGGGGTGAGGGGGAGAGGGGAAGGGGGACCACAGGACCTCTCGATCAGGACAGGATTAAGTGAAGGTGAGCAACATCAGGGCCAACGGTGAAGAACAACCAAGCCGAAAGACATGAGCCCCGTCCAGAGAGGAGTCATCATTGCACCACACCGCAGCTCTCAGACACGACCAGGCACGGAGGTGTGTGTGTGTGTGTGTGGTTGTGTGTGTAGTTTGGTGGTGGAACAGGAGTGTCTTCTCGACTGAAGTGGGCATGAAAACGAGGAGCAGGCAAGGAGGTGTGCGAGAGAGAGAGAGACTCCATTGCTAGAAGTGCACCAGACGTCTGCAGGTGGTTACCGTACCTCTCCGCTTGGCCTGTAAGAGATTTAGTGGTGCTGAAAACACCTGACCTTGCCCAGGTGCATCTGAGGCAGGCTGGATCTGAGGAATATGGAGGCAGGGTTAGCACACCCCCTCATGAACCGTGCTCTGTGTTTGCTTACCTGCCAGAATTGGATATGTAACCCTGAATGTCTTTCACCTGCCAGGTGGTCACATCTACCTGTCCCCTGCACTTGGCTGCTGGCTGTGTTCACGGTGGAACCCTGGTGGTCTCGTGTCTCAGCAGCGATTTACCGGGGTGTGGTGGGGGGGGGGGGATGGGGGCGGGGCGTTAACGGACTGGAGGTACCTTTGAAGCCCATGGGCGTGGGGTCGCTCCTGATCTCATGGCGCTTGGTCTTGTGGTCGGGGCTCGTGGGAGAGCCGGCTGTCAGGAGCAGAGACCACAGACACGGGTCAGGAAACGAGAGGTCAGATATCAGATGTTATTCTATGCTAGCGCTCCAGGACCCCTGGACTAGTGGAGGCGTGAGGTACCTGGTACGGAGAGGAGCATCATGGGTAATGTTAAGCTCCTATAATCAGTAGTGCAGGGCTCTGTGGAGAAACAAATGCCGTGTTTCTACCAAGCTACAGTTTAAGATGCTGCAACGTGAGGATGGACCTATAGACGTAGGGCCCTATGGACCTATGTTCCTATGGGCCTATGATCCTATGGACCTATGGACCTATGGACCATAGACCTAGGGACCTATGGACCTGCCTGTATACTTATGGACCTATGGACCTATGAACCTCTGTAACTTATGGCCCTATGACCTAGGACTCTATGGACCTAGGACCGTATGGACCTATGGACCTTAGGACTCTATGGACCTAGGACCGTATGGACCTATGGACCTAGGACCCGATGGACACCTATGGACCTATGGACCAGTTTACCCATGGACCTGTGATGCCATTGATGTACTGGGCTGAACGTTCCTGCTACCTTTCTGAGGTCTGAGAGTTACTGAAGCCCTGCAGGTGAAGCGCTTGTTAGCCACGGCGGCTCTGTCCGAGCTAGGGCTGGTGGAGCTCTCGCGCCGCTGGACCCAGAGTACTATAATTTCCCAGCAGGCTTCAGGGTGGAGGAGGAGGGGGAGGAGTTAGAGGAGAGGGAGGAGTTTTGGCGTCGGGGCTCGCCGGGCCTCCGCCTTCCTTCTCCTCCCCCTTCTTTCAGACCCCTCTGCTGCGGAACGGAACTGTGGGGTCAAAAACACAAGACACAAACCATGTTCAGTATAATCCTATAGTGTGCAATTATTACTTATTTACTTATTATTTTCTATCGTAAATAATTGTTCTTTTATCTTTAGTGTGAGGTTGAATCCTCTCTC
>PIJE02002118.1:61798-68256 GCA_002895965.2 Coryphaenoides rupestris | reverse complement strand
GCACACCTCTTGTCTCTTTCACCGTACAAGACACACACACACACACAAACACATGTGCATTAAGCGCACACACACACACACACCCCCCCCCACCCTCAGAAACACACCAAGGCAAGCGAGGCTTACAGGGTCAGTTGTGTGGAGAGCCCTCTCTCTCTCTCTCCTTCTCCCCCTCTCTCTCTCTCTCTCTCCTCTCTCTCTCTCTCTCTCATACACACTGTGTGGGCAGGGGTCTGGCCTGGGAGTGTGGACCATGGTGAATGTGGCGTGTGTGTGTGTGTTGGAGCTAGGGGTGGTGGTGATGGAGCTAGGGGGGGTGGTGGTGGTGGTGATGGAGCTAGGGGTGGTAGTGGTGGTGGTGGTGGTCTTAGGGGAGGTGGTGGACTTAGGGGAGGTGGTGCCCAGGGTCGGGGGTTAAGCTGGGGTGGCTGAGGACTTTATTCCTGGGTGGGATTATGATTACTGATATGATTATTAGGGAGCGCCAGGCCAGCAGTACAGTGTCCCGATGGAGAGACTATGAGAGGGATTCAATATTTTAAGAGGATGTCACTTCATCTTAAAAGGTCCATTTTAAAAGCCATTAAATACTTATATCTTCTAAATACTCTATCTTGAATATTCACTCCTCTATCTAAACTCAATCTCAAATATTTTCTATATTGGGTGTGGAGTACAATACATTAACGCATATCTATTCTTTAAATTGCACCTTCTATTTGCTTATTTTATAATATATTCTAGATATTTTATATATATTTTTAGAATTTCTATATTATTACTCTCTATGTTCAACTGATGTTGAACTTTCAAACGCCGTAGCTTAACCTTAACACCTGTTGAGAACACGGACGGACGGACGGACGGAAGGACGAACGGACGGACGGACGGACGGACGGACGGCCCTCGCCTCTCCGAACGCTCACCTCTGGAACCCTCCATCCAAAGCAATCATCACGCCGTCATTACCGTAGACTTGACAAACCGCCACACAGCGTGTCGCGCGTTGGCCTCACCTCGCCGGCGCGCTCCACCTTCCCCGGCGTCAAAGTACACGGCCAACCCGGGGGGCGGGTTGAGCCCGGAACGAGCGTGTTGTTATGTGGGAGTGCGAGGGAGCGGTGGGGGGGGACGGGGGGACGCGTTAAATGTGAAATATAGACTTAAAATTGGAATTTCGTTCCATCCCGGATGCTGTCATTTTCGTCGTCTACTCGAAACTACTAAACCTAAAACAGATGAATCAGCTGTGACGGCCCTGGGGCTGCGCAAACGCTTTTTGAAAAATGTGGAAAATTTGCGAGGAGGGAAGAAAAAAATTAAATGTGCCATATGAACCCATGTTGCCATGACGTTCAAAAAAAAATAAACTTTGTTTACTCCCGCAGGTTGACAGTTTTGCGCGTCTCAAAATATCTGCAGAGGAGAGGAATTATGACATTTGAAGAGCCGCAGGCCTTCATTTGTCTTTTTCCCGAGCCCTCGCTTATTATCCTTTGATAGTCAGAATGCAGGAAAACGCAGAAACCCGGGTCTTGCGCCTCCTCCTCTTCCTCCTCCTCCTCCTCCAGGTTCACTCGTTAAAACACACCCTTAAATACTTAAGGGAGTCAGCCCCCCCATCCGTTCCGTCACGCTAGGAAGCAGGTCAAACCCATGAGGAGGAGAGCCAGACGACAGGTAAACCGTGGGTCACCCCCCCTCCAGGTAACCTGTGGAGTTCGAGCAGATCTGTTGCCGGAGCTCCTCCGATCCCCCCAGCCCCACCCATGCGATTGCGCGTTCGCCTTCCACTTAACATGGAAATCGAGGCAGAGCCAGGGCCTCCGTGTTTGCCCGCCCGGCCCGACATGCCTCAGCGTCGCTCGGTTACAGAGCAAATCGGCGGCGTTCATACCAAGGTTTCCCCGAGCCCTCCAGCACAGCCGACCCCAAAAGCCACTCTTCCGTTGTCATGCTTCCACGTCACGCATAACGTTGTACATAAATAACACAATAACACACAAGCCGGCAACACACGGAGCTGGCTGGCGTGGAGCGACAGGCGTCAAGATTCGCTCAAGGACTCTTCTTCTTCTTCTTCTTCTTCTTCTTCTTCTTCTCCTAAACACCGTGGCCGGGAATTGAACCGGCGACGCCGGCAGGTGCCAGAGGTTCATCCGAGGTGCTACCCGGGACATGACCGTCTGCGACCCCCCGTGAGGGCTTGACGGGGTTACGGTGTTCCTAACAACAGAAGGAAGCCGACTACCAGTTCGTAGGAGTGACGAGGCCGGGGCAGAATCCTACGGTGATGACGCTCATCCTATTATACCAACCATGGGATCGCGAACCCTTCATGATTATGAGTCGCCATGTGAATTTGTTGACTTTATAAGCTAGGAGAAATTTATCGGCAATATTTTTTAATAAATAAATACACATTAAATGTGGGGTGTGGCAGTAGCTCAGGAGGTAAGAGCGGTTGTCTGGCAACAGGAAGGTTGCCCCGGGCTCCTCCGCCTCCTAGCTAAGTGTGGAGGTGTCCCTGAGCAAGACACCACCTAACCCTACCTGCTCCTCCTAGCTAAGTGTGGAGGTGTCCCTGAGCAAGACACCACCTAACCCTAACTGCTCCTGACGTGTTGGTTGTTACCTTGCACGGTTGGCACTGTTGTCGGTGTATGAATGTGAGGCAATACTGTAAAGTGCTTTGGATAAAAGCGCTATAGAAATGCAATCGATTAACGGACACTCTTGGGATTCAAGGAATCCTTGAGGAAAAATGATGATGATGATGATGATGTAACCATAACAGGCTACACCAGTGAGTGAGGCTGGAGTGAGGGCTGGAGTGAGGGCTGGAGTGAGGCTGGAGTGAGGGCTGGAGTGAGGGCTGGAGTGAGGGCTGGAGTGAGGGCTGGAGAGAATATGACGATTACAAAATGTTGATAAATGTTATAAACTTGACATGTCTCTGTATTCAGGGTCTAACTCCTGCTCCTTCACGACCTTAATGACTGTTCGTAGAATAGCTGTGTTGGTATGTATTGAACTATTTACCACATTTACACCACTGAGTCTTAAGATACACGGGATTGAGGAGCAGGTAGGGGGTCAGGGGTCATCTTGTTCAAGGATGCCTTACCCTAACCCTAAAACCCTGGGCTGAGAACATCGGGGAGGGATCGAACGCAGTACCTTCCGGGTTGGGACTCGAGTCGAACACCACTAACTAACCACTGCACCATGTGGCCTGTGGGTCGTGTTACAGCAGCAGCAGTCTTACCAAAGTACTCCTCGGTGGGCGGGTGATCCATGTCGAACAGCATCTTCTTGGTGAGGCGCTCCAGCTCATCCTCTGGTCGCCCACCGGCCGGGGCACCCTGCAACAGAAGAAGAACACGACCCATGAGGCGCGGGGCAAGACACAAGCTAGCTCACTGGCGTACATACGCAATAAAATGGTAAATGGTAATCCAAAGCAATGCAGAACATGGAGCGGCTACTGTACATACAAGCGGGCCTACAACCCAGTTCTGATGGTTGATGGGTGCGGCCCCCCCATCCATCCCTGACAGTAACCCCTCACATCTCACTTCCTGTCCCCCCCCAGTTCCACGTAAATCCCCACGTATATTACACCAGCTAGCAGCTAGCGGTGGGCTAGCACGCTGCATTCATTAAAATAGAGTTTTTTTGTAATTAAAACTGCGTAGCCGCGGTGTCAATTAGCGCCATCCATTAGCATTCCGAGCCACAGAGGAATGCGTTTCTCGACTCAAAGGCTACACGGGGGGGGGGGGGGGGGGGGGGCCTTGAGTGGATGTTCCCGAGCGGAGCGGCCCTGCTCCGTCTCCGCGGCAACGCTACACAGAGGACCGGCCCTCTAATTAAACATTCATTTGAGGTTCCTCTGCCGTCTTGCAGCCGCGTGCCGTGGTTCTGGCCCTGCTGGACCGGCCCGACCCTGGCTCTTCTTCCCCCGGCGGAGACCGGAGCGAGGCCTTCCTGGGCATCCAGGGACCCCCCCGGCAGCAGCGGCGGCGTCTCTCCCAAGGCCCCCGCACCCCACCGCCTCCTTTCGCCGCGGGGCCATCCGTAGCAAGGAACCAGACCCTGAGAGCGCTCCCTGAGACGATTACAATAAATGAATGAATGAAAGAAAACGCTGATGGCGAGGAAAAGATCGTTCCTCTTCCTCCTCATGTCCTTCGAGGTCCGTTTTGTTTTTTTAAAACCGGAGAGGGAAACGGACGGGCCCGGGGGATGAAGGTTGTGGTTGAGCACGAGTACGGCCGTGGCTGTTAACCCCACCTGAGCTGCATCGCTGGGGCTCCCGCGACACACGACCAGGCCACAGCGAGGTCTCGTTGAACGCGTTTATCGTCGCGTCGGTAGAGTTTCCGAGGGCAGAGGAGGTGGTGGTACGACGCCAACATGTGTGTGTGTGTGTGTGTGTGTGTGGTGATGACTGATGATGATGAGGAGTCTCACCCTCCCGGCCGCCACCGGAGTCTACTCACACCGGATTCGGGCCGGGCCACACACACACACGCGCACACGCGCACACGCACACGCACACGCACACACACACACACACACACAAACACTCCTTAACTGAGCGTACACACATACACACATACAGCAGTTTACATCCAAGTTGTGTCATCCGTATGGTGGTGAGGGTGGGGGGGGGGTGGGTGGTGGGGGGGGGGGGGGGGGGGGGGGGGACGGGGGGGGGGGGTTTAGTTTCCTGTCGATGCAGGCAAAAACAGCCCCTTCAAAAAGATGATGAAATCGAGGACATTGGACAGAAACACACACCCAAGTCCTGGTGTGTATCAGGGTCTTGGTGTGTATTAGGGTCCTGGTGTGTATCAGGGTCCTGGTGTGTATCAGGGACCAGGTGTGTATCAGGGTCCTGGTGTGTATCAGGGTCCTGGTGTGTATCAGGGTCCTGGTGTGTATCAGGGTCCTGGTGTGTATCAGGGTCCTGGTGTGTATCAGGGTCCTGGTGTAGGGTCCTAGTGTGTATCAGGGACCAGGTGTGTTTATCAGGGTACTGGTGTGCATCAGGATCCTGGTGTGTATCAGGGACCAGGTGTGTATCAGGGTCCTGGTGTGTATCGGGGTCCTGGTGTTTATCAGGGTCCTGGTGTGTATCAGGGTCCTGGTGTGTATCAGGGACCAGGTGTTTATCAGTCCTGGTGTGTATCAGGGACCAGGTGTTTATCAGGGTCCTGGTGAGTATCAGGGACCAGGTGTGTATCAGGGTACTGGTGTGTATCAGGGTCCTGGTGTGTATCAGGGTCCTGGTGTGTATCAGGGTCCTGGTGTGTATCAGGGACCAGGTGTTATCAGGGTCCTGGTGTGTATCAGGGTCCTGGTGTGTCTCAGGGTCCTGGTGTTTATCAGGGTACTGGTGTGTATCAGGGTCCTGCTGAGTATCAGGGACCAGGTGTGTATCAGGGTCCTGGTGTGTATCAGGGTCCTGGTGTGTATCAGGGTCCTGGTGTGTATCAGGGTCCTGGTGTGTATCAGGGTCCTGGTGTGTATCAGGGACCAGGTGTGTATCAGGGTCCAGGTGTGTATCAGGGTCCTGGTGTGTATCAGGGTCCTGGTGTGTATCAGGGACCAGGTGTGTATCAGGGACCAGGTGTTTATCAGGGTCCTGGTGTGTATCAGGGTCCTGGTGTGTATCAGGGGCCAGGTGTGTATCAGGGTCCTGGTGTGTATTAGGGACCAGGTGTGTCTCAGGGTCCTGGTGTGTCTCAGGGTCCTGGTGTTTATCAGGGTCCTGGTGTTTATCAGGGTCCTGGTGTGTTTATCAGGGCACTGTTGTGTATCAGGGACCAGGTGTGTATCAGGGTCCCGGTGTGTATCAGGGTCCTGGTGTGTATCAGGGTCCTGGTGTGTATCAGGGTCCTGGTGTGTATCAGGGTCCTGGTGTGTATCAGGGTCCTGGTGTGTATCAGGGTACTGGTGTGTATCAGGGTCCTGGTGTGTATCAGGGTACTGGTGTGTATCAGGGTCCTGGTGTTTATCAGGGTCATGGTGTGTATCAGGGTCCAGGTGTGTTTATCAGGGTCCTGGTGTGTATCAGGGACCAGGTGTGTATCAGGGTCCTGGTGTGTATCAGGGTCCTGGTGTGTATCAGGGTCCTGGTGTGTATCAGGGTCCTGGTGTGTATCAGGGTCCTGGTGTGTATCAGGGACCAGGTGTGTATCAGGGTCCTGGTGTGTCTCAGGGATCAGGTGTGTCTCAGGGTCCTGGTGTGTCTCAGGGTCCAGGTGTGTATCAGGGTCCTGGTGTGTATCAGGGACCAGGTGTGTATCAGGGTCCTGGTGTGTATCAGGGTCCTGGTGTGTATCAGGGTCCTGGTGTGTATCAGGGACCTGGTGTGTATCAGGGTCCTGGTGTGTATCAGGGTCCTGGTGTGTATCAGGGACCAGGTGTGTATCAGGGTCATGGTGTGT
>PIJE02002118.1:44298-59298 GCA_002895965.2 Coryphaenoides rupestris | reverse complement strand
TGAGGAGGGTGGAGGAGGGTGGAGGAGGAGGGTAGAGGAGGACTGAGGAGGGTGGAGGAGGAGGGTGTCGAGGAGGGAGGAGGGTGGAGGAGGAGGGTGGAGGAGGACTGAGGAGGGGGGAGGAGGAGGAGGGTGGAGGAGGGGAGGAGGGTGGGAGGAGGAGGGGGAGGGAGGACGGAGGAGGGTGGAGGAGGAGGGTGTAGGAGGGTGTGGAGGAGGGAGGAGGAGGGAGGAGAGGAGGGAGTGAGGAGGAGGGTGGAGGAGGAGGAGGAGGAGGGTGAGGAGGAGGAGGAGGGAGGAGGAGGGAGGAGGGTGGAGGAGGGAGAACGGAGGCCGTCCAGACCTCCACCCTCCGTCTACAAACCCCCCCCAGAACAACGCAGGGTGGACATCAAGAGGCGGACGCTTGCTTAGAACCGGGTTAGGATTTAAAACCTCCGGTAATGATATACAATATATAAATATATATAAATATATAACATATATATTTATATTGTGTTTCATTCTTCCAAACTAGCCTGAGGGGCAATAGAGCCCTGTCAGGAACAGTCCCCTCAGGAGCGAGTCAGGAGAGGAGATCTGGGAGGGACGGTTGGAGTGTTTGGTTCTCTCGGCTCGCGTGACAGACAACACACAGAGAAACACAAAACGGTTGGATGGAGTTTTGACCATGAGTGAGGGAGATGAGAGGATACAGAAAGAGACAGAGAGAGAGAGAGAGAGAGAGAGAGAGAGAGAGAGAGAGAGATTAAAAACACAGGAGCCACACATCTCTCTCCTCCTTAACAAAGAGATCATCTCTCTCTCTCTGTCTATCTATCTGTCTCTCAACCTTTCTGTCTCTCTCTATCTGTCTCTCTCTCTCTCTCTCTGTCACTATCTGTCTGTCTCTATTTGTCTCTCTCTCTCTCCATCTGTCTCTGTCTCTCTCTCTCCCTCTCTGTCTGTCTCTTTCCGTCTCTCACTCTCTCTCCATCTGTGTCTCTTTTCTATCTGTCTCTGTCCCTCAGCCTCTCTTTGTCTCTCTCTGTCCGTGTGTCTGTCTCTCTCCATCGCCATATCTCATTCTCAGCCTCTCTCTTTCTATCTCTCTGTCTCTCTCTCAGTCTATCTCTTTAGATCTCTCTCTCTCTCTCTCTCTCTCTCTTTCCTGTCTCTGTCTCTCTCTCTATTAACCGACACCATAAGCCATCCTTACGTCTTGGCTTAATAAAATAATCAACCATAAAAAAATTAAAATAAAGGATAATAAAGGTAACAAGGGATGTGTGTGTGTGTGTGTGTGTGTGTACACTGATTTGGACAGCTTACTAGACACACATTCACCACAACAATGGACTCATTCTGCACCAGTGATGTACCCAGTTAGCAATGTGTGTGTGTGTGTGTGTGTGTGTGTGTGTGTGTGTGTGTGTGTGTGTATGGTGTGGTGAGGGGAGGGTATGGTGTGGTGAGTGTGTGAGAGACAGAGAGAGTAAAACAGAGACAGTGTGTGTGTGTGTGTGTGTATGTGTGTGGTTGTGTGTAACAGGGTGCGTGAAGTGGAGTGTGTGTGTGTGTGGGTGCGTGTGTGTGCGTGCGTGTGTGCGTGTAACCATGCGTGTGTGTGTGTGTGCGTGCGTGCGTGTGTGTGTGCACATTGTGTGTGTATAAGTGTGCGTATATGTGTGGATATGCTTTATGAACACCACATTACTCGATGAATCATCACTTTATCGCCCGTAAGATGCTCTTCCGACGCGGAACGCCCAACGACCCCCCCCACCACATCACGTGACGCCCCCCTCTGCGCCAAGACGTCGGGGGTCACGACCCCTGAACACGTCAACGTGCCAACACGTAAAACCATGTACCCGGTGGTAATTCTCGAACCGCGTTGCAGCGCGTTAGGCTCGAGGACCGCGCACCGCGGATAGGAAGGTTCCGGCAAAATAGGTCAGGTTGCTTCAGCTCCAATTAAACGCAGAGAGAGAGAGAGAGAGAGAAATAAAACAGAAGCACAGCACTGTCCCCGTCTGTGTGTGGTGGTGTGGTGTGTGTGTGTGGGTGTGTGGGGTGTGTGTACCACACACACACACACAACCAGATGTATAATTAAAAATTAAGCAATGCCATAATTGACAATTTTTCCACGAGCAGCCCAAATCTACAGATTCGTAATTGAATCTGCATAAAGGAAGAGGGCTGGGGCGGGTGGGTTGTTGGTCGAGGGGAGACCAGGAAAACCATAGAACGCATGTAGAAGGGCTTTCCGGTGTTTAGAAGAATATCGTGTGTGGTTGTAAAAAGTAGGTCATCTCTGTGGAACTGACACATCCCCCTGCAAACAGACCTGCACCAATTTTTATATCATCTTCATATACGTTGCTGCTACTATCTACTATTGTACGATTTATTATTAGTACTGTACTGTACTGTACTGCACGCGGGCACTTTACTAAACGTTCTGCACCACCCCTCTGACTCAGTCACTTTGTATTGTACTTATTATACTCTCACTTTTACTTATTGTTTAGAATGTATGTTCAGAAGAATACTGCAGGGGTCAATGGAGAGTAAGCATTCCATTGTACTCGTTCCACCGTCGAATCGTGAATCTCTCGAATCTCGAACACGTGTACATTTAGGACACTTTCAACGTACATTATCGTTATCCATTATTATTATTATTATCATTATAGTTTTTTCTTCCGCGTCGGCACCTTGGTCCGTGAGACACACACACACCGTCGTTGTTCTTGTCCGCCGTGCATACGAATGAATGACAAATACAACAAACTTGAACTTGACCTGACTCATTACGGCTTCTATCACACGTGTCACGTTCAGGTTGGATGGTCGGGGACGTTCCTGGGCGGGGGGGGGCGGTCACCGGCGTGCGCGGTCACCATGTTAGCACGTGTGTTGTGTTGCGGGGGGGGGGGGGGGGGGGGTTGGGGGGGGGACTCCGACTATCCAGAATGATCACCCGCAAAGACTGCATGCATGAGAAAGGAGGAAGTGGTTTGGCTATAATCAGACATCTGAGAAACTCCAGAAGTGCTCTGCTTGTGCTGCGGTGTGCTGTGATGTGCAAGGTGTGTGTGTTGCTTGCAAACCCCCCTACGTCGTTGTACACTGGTACAATGCAAAAGCAGCACCAATGGAGCCTATCGGAGTCACAATCCGAAGGCACCATTTACATTTACATCTAATCTACATCCTACATCTACATTTACATTTCGGCCATTTTTGGCAGACGGTTTTATCCAAGGCGACGTACAAAGAGAGGTATTTGATGAAAGAGGGACGACAATATATCACTGTGGTACATAAAGATAAGAATAGAGCAGGTCTCAAGCATTCATAGTTACAAGGTTAATAGAATGAGATTCATAATTGTTAGGTTGCCTGCATAATCGCTGTGATAATAGCAGAAGTGACATTCTGAGAGCATCACCAACATGTAAGAACATACAATATGCTAAACAATGCTAAGTACTGTTATGTAGGGGGGGGGGTGCTCTGAACAGGGGGGGGGGGTCTTGAGTCTCTCGGTACCAACGTCACAGTTCAGGTCACCGCCTGTTCTTACTGGTTGCCTGTACGTCCAACGTTTGGATTTAGACACCGTTTACACACACACACACACACACTTGCCGCCGGATAATTCGGTGCGTGACTATGATGACGCACTTTGTTCTATTCTTTCGCCTCATAACAAAAGGACTGATCACGGAAAATAAAACATTGACGCTTTATGGCGGCGTGTTGTTGCATAGAGCGAGCACACGTGTTGTTCGGAGATGTGTGTGTGTGTGTGTGTGTGTCTGTGTGGGTGTGTGTGTGTGTGTGTGTGTGTGTGTGGAGATGTGTGTGTGTGTGTGCGTGTGTGTGTGTGTGTGTGTGTGTGTGTGGGACATCCGTTGTGACGTTAGCAGGCGTTTGTGCCAGTTGAAGGATCGTTTTCGTTTCCTGTGGCCTTTCGCATACGAACGTCATGATTGTAATTATTATGATAAAGAAAAAGTAAAAACCGTGAGATGGATCTCGGCCGTATCGTCCAGCCCTGAGATTAAATACTAAATTACATTTATATCATCGCTTTTATCCAAAGCTCTTTACAGTATTGCCTCACATTCACCCATTCATACACCGACGGCGGTGCCAACCATGCAAGGTAACAACCAACACGTCAGGAGCAGGTAGGGTTAGGTGGTGTCTTGCTCAGGGACACCTCCACACTTAGCTAGGAGGAGCAGGTAGGGTTAGGTGGTGTCTTGCTCAGGGACACCTCCACACTTAGCTAGGAGGAGCAGGTAGGGTTAGGTGGTGTCTTGCTCAGGGACACCTCCACACTTAGCTAGGAGGAGCAGGTAGGGTTAGGTGGTGTCTTGCTCAGGGACACCTCCACACTTAGCTAGGAGGAGCAGGTAGGGTTAGGTGGTGTCTTGCTCAGGGACACCTCCACACTTAGCTAGGAGGGGGAGGAGCCCGGGGATCGAACCAGCAACCTTCCTGTTGCCAGACAACCGCTCTTATACCTCCTGAGCTACTGCCGCCCCGATTAGAAAGGCAGAAAAACGCCAGAACACTGAGGTCTCAGCAGGTCGGCTTCTCTCAGTTGACGGGTGAAAACCATTTCCTAGTGTGGTGACAATAAGTCTGTCTTTATACACACTCTCTCTCACACACACACACACACACACACACACACACACACACACACACACACACACACACACACACACACACCATCACACACACACACCACAACACACACAACACACACACACAACAACACACACACACACACACACCAAACTGAGGTTGTGTGTTCACACATTAGCACGCTTGGCCGCTGTTAGCATCCTGCCGTAGCCGCCTGTTGCTCATTTGGCCCGCGAACCGAACCCATGATTGAGGCTCCGGCAGTCTGCTAAACAAATAGATGCAAACGGCGGTCGGTCACAATGACTACCTGAAGGTCACCACCTCCTCCTCCTCCACCTCCACCTCCACCACCGCACGGCCCGCCAGGTCCGCTGGGGAAGAACTTGAGGAGACTTTGCCTTTTTTTTTTTACATTTTGAACGGACGGAGAGGAAGTGTTTCGGTGACTTGAGGCTTCCGGGGTTTGAACGTCTTCCACGGACAGAGGAGGACATCGTAAACAATCACAGAGGTAACAATTATTTCTGCCCCCACAGCATTCCGTGCGTACACACACTCTCGCACGCACGCACACACACACTATCGGCCAACAGAGCGCTGTTTGTGTGTGTGTGTGTGTGTGTGTGTGTGTGTGTGTGTGTGTGTGTGTGTGTGTGTGCGTGTGTGCGCGCGTGCGTGTGTGAAACCCGCGTCTCTCGCTAACCAACTGTTTGCAGTCATACCCGAAGCGGTCAGCAGGGGCCACTGGTACGCAGGTGGATCTCGGATCTCCCAGTTCCTCCGAGGGACTTTGGACAACAAAACAAAAGCAACAAAGCAACCCCCCCCGACTCACCTGGAAACTATCTCTCCGAACGCTCTCACGCAAACACCGCAGGACTTTCAGGAGGGTTTTCCACTCCAATCAAAGTCAAACCCTGATCGGGCCGGACTGGCCGGACTGGCCGTCACAGACTCATCAAGGATCTGAGACGGGTTTAAAATGTGAGCGAGGAGGACAGAAGCAGCAGCGGAGGCAGGCGGCCGTTCAGGCGTCCTGAACAGACGCGACGCCGGTGAGTTACGGCAGCCGTCGCATTCCTCAAAGGACAAGGCCGGCGGTAATTTATGTGTTTATTGCTCTCTGTGCTCATAAGTAATGTCTGGCCGGCGCTCTGCCGACAGCCCCGTTGCCAACGGAGCCCGAGACCTTCGATGTCCTGTTGCTTCGGTCAGCAGAAGCGTCCCCAGCAAACCGGTCTCTCCTCTCGGGAACCGTTGGCCACAATGTACGAGCGAAACAGTCTCTCCTCTCGAAACCATCGACCACCAGAGTACCAGCAGGGAACCAGCTGAGAACCGACTGCTACCACCACAGAACCAGATCCTACTCTAGACCTCTAGCAGAACCTGTACCATGGCTACCAGCATAACATCTACCAGAACCTCCAGTACAACCTACAGTATATAACCTGTAGCGTCTGCCAGAACCCCTCGTCTCCCCGTGTACCCAAGCACACAAGCTAGCAGAAACCTGTCACCATAGACCATAGATCAGCATGGAAGCAGCTCAGAGGAACCAGCACCACAGCAACCAGCAGCACGGGTTCTCTCCTCAGAACCAGCTGACAACATACACCTCGCGTCACACCACACCCACCTTCCACCGTACTCAGGACCCCCTCATTACACAGAGGGGGGTGGAGTAGAACTAGAGGTGGAGGTGGAGGTGGTGGAACCGTCTGTCCCTCCAGGAGTGGGTCAGCAGCCGGGGGGGGGGGGGGTTGCTGGACGGATCAAACCCCAGGGTGAGGGATGGGCCAGTGGGCCGCGGGTGCTCCGTCTGGCCCGGGCTCATCGAGCATCAATGACAGGAAATTGATCCCAGCGGTTATTTACCGGCCAGACGGAGCCTTTTAGAGAGCGGCGAGCGCGGCAGCCAATGGCAACGCAAGATTATTTATACGGAGCGCCCTCCCCCCCCCCCCCTCCCCCCTCCTCTCCCTGACAAACAGATCTACTGAGGAGGGGGCGGCTGATTGACGAGTGCACCCACCAATCACGTCCAGGCGAGGGCAACTTTCGTTATTTTGGACGTCGGAAAAAAATGGTTTCCATATCGGTAATTTACTGGCTGGGGGGGGGGGGGGGGGGGGGGTGGCGTGTGGGTAAATATAGGTGAACTCTGTGACCGTCTGGAGTGTCGTCGTCCCCCCCGGGGGGCCCTCGTAGGCTCGGACGAGACGAGCCCGAGAAGGTCGTGAGTTTCATCGCCACCCCTCGACGATCACGTCATCGTGCGCTCCTCGCCCCCTGACCCCCGACCTTTACACCGCTCAAACATTCCGGACGCCGGGCGGCCCTGCCCTGCGAGCGAGTCGATGCCCTCTCACCGTGTCCCCCAACCTCTGGTATTTTCTATTCAATTAAAATGATGTACTCGTCCCCGAAAGGATCAATTTTACTTTAAGCCAGAAGACGTTCCTCGACAATATCGATGGTACCTCAGAGATATTAGGTGGTCAGCAGGACAAGGCCGAGGACAAGGTGAAGCCCGGACACCTTGGTTGCCCGGTAGCGGGGTGGCGGCCACGTATGCGGCTCGTTTACAGGGGGGGGGGGGGGGGCATATGCAAGTCCAGAGTCCTGTGGAGTCATCAAGGGTCACGGGTCCAAAGGTCAACATCGTGGTCCCCGCAGTAACTGGAGCCGGCGGCCATAACGCGCATTCAGGACCGATCCCGGGTTCAAGGCTTCAAAGGAACGATGAGCTCACTGAGCGGTGTAAAGGTCGGGGGTCAGGGGGCGAGGAGCGCACGATGACGTGATCGTCGAGGGGTGGCGATGAAACTCACGACCTTCTCGGGCTCGTCTCGTCCGGGCCTACGAGGGCCCCCCGGGGGGGACGACGACACTCCAGACGGTCACAGAGTTCACCTATATTTACCCACACGCCACCCCCCCCCCCGAGCTAGTAAATTACCGATATGGAAACCATTTTTTTCCGACGTCCAAAATAACGAAAGTTGCCCTCGCCTGGACGTGATTGGTGGGTGCACTCGTCAATCAGCCGCCCCCTCCTCAGTAGATCAGAGGTGTTTGTCAGGGAGGGGGGGGCGGGGGGAGGGCGCTCCGTATAAATAATCTTGCGTTGCCATTGGCTGCCGCGCTCGCCGCTCTCTAAAAGGCTCCGTCTGGCCGGTAAATAACCGCTGGGATCAATTTCCTGTCATTGATGCTCGATGAGCCCGGGCCAGACGGAGCACCCGCGGCCCACTGGCCCATCCCTCACCCTGGGGTTTGATCCGTCCAGCAACCCCCCCCCCCCCCGGCTGCTGACCCACTCCTGGAGGGACAGACGGTTCCACCACCTCCACCTCCACCTCTAGTTCTACTCCACCCCCCTCTGTGTAATGAGGGGGTCCTGAGTACGGTGGAAGGTGGGTGTGGTGTGACGCGAGGTGTACTGCCAAACATTCCGGACGCCGGGCGCCCCTGCCCTGCGAGCGAGTCGATGCCCTCTCACCGTGTCCCCCAACCTCTGGGATTTTCTATTCAATTCAAAATGATGTACTCGTCCCCGAAAGGATCAATTTTACTTTAAGCCAGAAGACGTTCCTCGACAATATCGATGGTACCTCAGAGATATTAGGTGGTCAGCAGGACAAGGCCGAGGACAAGGTGAAGCCCGGACACCTTGGTTGCCCGGTAGCGGGGTGGCGGCCACGTATGCGGCTCGTTTTAACAGGGGGGGCGGGGGGGAATATGCAAGTCCAGAGTCCTGTGGAGTCATCAAGGGTCACGGGTCCAAAGGTCAACATCGTGGTCCCCGCGGTAACCGGAGCCGGCGGCCATAGCGCGCATTCAGGACCGATCCCGGGTTCAAGGCTTCAAAGGAACGATGAGCTCACGTAGGATTATAAAGTAAAGTACGGCGAGCTAATGGCCGGTGACCAAAGTAAATAAAAGTGTGATTCATGCCTCATGTCAATGAATGAAACTGCTGTACAAACAAGTTTAGGAGGGCCACGTGTGGAAATTATCATAAATTTGCCCTGAAAGAATAACTAAAAGGTAATGAATCAACGTGAATGTAATTAACAGATTTCAGTGAGACTCAAGCGAGGTGATTTAACACGGAGGACTCCTTTAATTTAGCCTTGACAGATCTCCACGACATTTGTGTACGCCTGTAAATCATCGCATCACAGGAACGGCGAACCTTTATTACGCTTGGCTAAATAAAATCAAAGAGATAAGAGTGAGAGTGAGAGACCGAGAGAGAGAGAGAGAGAGAGAGAGAGAGAGAGAGAGGGAGAGAGAGAGAGAGAGATGTCCTGGACCAGACAGTTATTTAAACATGTCTGACAGATGAAACTATCGTTGACCTTCCAGGGGGCTTCGGTCGGCCGCAGGGGTCGAACGGTTTGTTGTAATCCCATCCCTGTCAAGTGTCACTCAAGCTCAGAGGGAACAAGTCCTCCGCCGAGCTTAGCTTTCCCTCACATTCCGGAAAGACTCGCGGAAAAGCGCTTCAGCGGGCTGATCGGCAGCCAGAAAATCTGTTAAATGTTTTTTTTCTCTCTCTCTCTCTCTCTCTCGTGCGTTACAATAGAGATCAAACGATGGAGGGTTTCAGTAATTAAGAGTCCTTGAAGGCTGTTGAAGAAGATCCTCACACACACACACACACACACACACACACACACACACCTCCACTTCACTGAAGTCGGCAGCCAACCAGAGGACGTGAGACCCACCACTGTGACCAATCAGAGGAGAGAGGGCTGGATCAAGATGAGCGGCTTTTTTTCTTTTTTCCCTCTCTTTTAACAAAGACCTCGCGCCTTAACGCCGTCGTCTCTCTCCGGGAACACGGAGGATTACGTGAAATCATCGATCCTCTTTGATAAAGCCCTCCATCAACCGTCCGTCGCCAGTCATCGAGCAAAACATCGCCACGCGCCGCGGAACGCGAGCGAAAAAACACGCGGGTCGGCTTCCCCGTCGGCCGTCGGCATCACCGCCGCTGTTTTTAGAGTTCATCCGTCGCTTCCACGACAGATAAACGCGAGCTCGTCCCGCTCGAAGTAAGCGGACTTGGCGGCCCGGCGGCGAGCGTGTGAAAAGGTTAGCGAGACGCGACCTCGCGACGCGACACGGGGGTCACCGAGAGGGGAACGGATAAAAAGGCCAAGTTGACAGATTTTAGCGTTCAGATTTAGCTTTTTAGCTAATCTGGCTTTAATTCAGCCCCCTGATAGCCCCCCGCTCTCCGCTCCCGGCGCTATTCTGGGCACGCGTGTACTGACCCAACAAGACAAACACGCAGAACACGCAGATTACAGTTGAAACACAGGAACAGGATGGCGCCCGCCGCGCCCCTAAAAGAAGAAATAACACTCGGGTTTGGGGCTTGAGGAGCCCCGACGTGAGGCCGGGCCGGAGGTCAGGCGCCATAAACACGAAGCTTTATTGCAGCACGGCCAGCGGTTGCCACTTCCCCAAACAAACACCGCGAGGTGCGCCGGGACATTCTGTGGGATTTAATGACATATCGCTTGCTAACGCTCGAAAGGGGGGTGACAGTGACACCACAGTGACCGAGCGGAAAAAGGAAAAGTAAAGTAATTTGTCTTCGTCTTTCTTGACCTCCCACTGGCGATTATCCACCCCCATGATTAGAGGTGGTCAATGGTAAATGGATTGCATTTATACAACAGGCTTTTATCCAAAGCCCGTTACAGTTGCCTCACATTCACCCATTCATACACCGACGGCGGTGTCAACCATGCAAGGTAACAACCAACACGTCAGGAGCAGGTAGGGTTAGGTGGTGTCTTGCTCAGGGACACCTCCACACTTAGCTAGGAGGAGCAGGTAGGGTTAGGTGGTGTCTTGCTCAGGGACACCTCCACACTTAGCTAGGAGGAGCAGGTAGGGTTAGGTGGTGTCTTGCTCAGGGACACCTCCACACTTAGCTAGGAGGAGCAGGTAGGGTTAGGTGGTGTCTTGGCTCAGGGACACCTCCCACACTTAGCTAGGAGGAGCAGGTAGGGTTAGGTGGTGTCCTTGCTCAGGGACACCTCCACACTTAGCTAGGAGGAGGAGCAGTAGGGTTAGGTGGTGTCTTGCTCAGGGACACCTCCACACTTAGCTAGGAGGAGCAGGTAGGGTTAGGTGGTGTCTTGCTCAGGGACACCTCCACACTTAGCTAGGAGGAGCAGGTAGGGTTAGGTGGTGTCTTGCTCAGGGACACCTCCACACTTAGCTAGGAGGAGCAGGTAGGGTTAGGTGGTGTCTTGCTCAGGGACACCTCCACACTTAGCTAGGAGGAGCAGGTAGGGTTAGGTGGTGTCTTGCTCAGGGACACCTCCACACTTAGCTAGGAGGAGCAGGTAGGGTTAGGTGGTGTCTTGCTCAGGGACACCTCCACACTTAGCTAGGAGGAGCAGGTAGGGTTAGGTGGTGTCTTGCTCAGGGACACCTCCACACTTAGCTAGGAGGAGCAGGTAGGGTTAGGTGGTGTCTTGCTCAGGGACACCTCCACACTTAGCTAGGCGGAGCAGGTAGGGTTAGGTGGTGTCTTGCTCAGGGACACCTCCACACTTAGCTAGGAGGAGCAGGTAGGGTTAGGTGGTGTCTTGCTCAGGGACACCTCCACACTTAGCTAGGAGGAGCAGGTAGGGTTAGGTGGTGTCTTGCTCAGGGACACCTCCACACTTAGCTAGGAGGAGCAGGTAGGGTTAGGTGGTGTCTTGCTCAGGGACACCTCCACACTTAGCTAGGAGGAGCAGGTAGGGTTAGGTGGTGTCTTGCTCAGGGACACCTCCACACTTAGCTAGGAGGAGCAGGTAGGGTTAGGTGGTGTCTTGCTCAGGGACACCTCCACACTTAGCTAGGAGGAGGGGGAGGAGCCCCGGGGGGATCGAACCAGCGACCTTCCTGTTGCCAGACAACCGCTCTTATACCTCCTGAGCTAGCGCACAGATATGAATGAAAACGTGTGCATTAGCATCATGTATCATCATGTACGGGTCAAAGCTGCAGTCATATCATAGCAACCATTTCGGTGCACATAGAATCCTCCTCGTCGCTCTCTTATGTTTAGATCGACTTTAGACGAGGTCAGCCGTGCGAAAAAAAAAAAAAAAAAAAAAAAAAAAAAAAAAAAAAAAAAAAAAAAAAAAAAAAAAAAAAAAAAAAACAAAAAAAAAAAAAAAAAAAAAAAAAAAAAAAAAAAAAAAAAAAAAAAAAAAAAAAAAAAAAGAAAAAAAAAAAAAAAAAAAAAAAAAAAAAAAAAAAAAAAAAAAAAAAAAAAAAAAAAAAAAAAAAAAAAAAAAAAAAAAAAAAAAAAAAAAAAAAAAAAAAAAAAAAAAAAAAAAAAAAAAAAAAAAAAAAAAAAAAAAAAAAAAAAAAAAAAAAAAAAAAAAAAAAAAAAAAAAAAAAAAAAAAAAAAAAAAAAAAAAAAAAAAAAAAAAAAAAAAAAAAAAAAAAAAAAAAAAAAAAAAAAAAAAAAAAAAAAAAAAAAAAAAAAAAAAAAAAAAAAAAAAAAAAAAAAAAAAAAAAAAAAAAAAAAAAAAAAAAAAAAAAAAAAAAAAAAAACAAAAAAAAAAAAAAAAAAAAAAAAAAAAAAAAAAAAAAAAAAAAAAAAAAAAAAAAAAAAAAAAAAAAAAAAAAAAAAAAAAAAAAAAAAAAAAAAAAAAAAAAAAAAAAAAAAAAAAAAAAAAAAAAAAAAAAAAAAAAAAAAAAAAAAAAAAAAAAAAAAAAAAAAAAAAAAAAAAAAAAAAAAAAAAAAAAAAAAAAAAAAAAAAAAAAAAAAAAAAAAAAAAAAAAAAAAAAAAAACAAAAAAAAAAAAAAAAAAAAAAAAAAAAAAAAAAAAAAACAAAAAAAAAAAAAAAAAAAAAAAAAAACAAAAAAAAACAAAAAAAAAAAACAAAAACCTCAACGTGTCTAACCTAACGTGGCTGAAAAAGGGGAAATAAGAATGAAATACATTGAAAGTCAGCCGGTGTTGTGGTGTGTGAGTCGTGTCGGTCGGTGTGTGTGTGTGTGTGTGTGTGTGTGTGTGTGTGTGTGTGTGTGCCCGAGCCCCCCGGAATGGGGGAACGTGAAGCGTTAAGGAGCGTCTGAATCTGAAGTAGAGCATTAAGACTTCCGAGGTACGATGCAAATCTCGGAGCGAGGGAGGAGGGAGGAGGAGGGAGGAGGAGGGAGGAGGAGGCCCATTATCAGCCTCCATCCTTGGGAACGCAACACAAATATACACCACACATAATATATCAACCAAATTAGAACCCCGCTTTCATCTGGAATCAAAGAGACGCCGGCAAATCTCATAAACGCCACCTTTGTTTTTTCTTTATTAATAATGGATCATTCTGGGACCGGAGCCGGCGTTTTAAAAAAAAACAAACAAAATAAAATGTTGACTTTTGTTCTTGAACAAATATAATTAGATTCCTCCCCCTTCCCCCCCGTAAAAGACACGATATAATTTGTATTTAGTAAAACAACGTCCTTGAAGAGCGGGTCCCAGAGGCGGAGGGGCCCCGCTCTGTGTTTTCCAACGCGCATAAAATCCTTGAATTAAAAATGGAAACTCAAGGGGCCCTCCTCGCACTTTCCAGAGATCGGCGGCGGTAACGGCGGCGGCGGGATTTACCAACAAGCCTGCTTCGCGTCGGCGTAACAACTTGATCATTCTGGTGGACGGGCTACTCTATCCGGAGACCCTGAGACTCGCCCCATCCTCCTCCTCCTCCGGGGTCCCTCAAACCACTCCCCTGATGAGGACCTTGAGATTCTCCTCCTCCTCCTCCTCCTCGGGGTCCCTCAAACCACTCCTGACTCATCAGGGGTGGGTCTGAGGGACCCCCGGGGAGGAGCACAATCTCAGGGTCTCCGGAGCTTCATTGATTAATCAGGGCCGTCGATTGATTGCAATGTTGGGATTTTGAAACGTGAACGCAAAACAACTGACGGAAAACGACGCCCAAATCACACGTCAATCATCCTCAGTCAACTCCCGGCGAACTCGAGTCTCAAACAACAGACTCGTTGTACGACATTGCGACATGTTCCATCACTTCAGTACGGATGGAAGATCACAGGTCTTCAAAAGACGGATGGCGCTGGTCCTCGGTGGTTCTTGTACGGTAGTGTAATATATTAATATTGTAATATAGTCATAGAACTGTAATGTAGTATTTCAGAAAATATTGAAGGTCTTGAAGTGGTCGTTTCTTAGCGTGGTTTAGTATGATATACAGTAATATCATGTAAGATCATGTAGTAGAATAAAGAAATACAGTAGTAGAGCAATATAGTACAAGAGCATGATGGTGATGATGGATAAATATCGTTGACTTAGGCGACGGGTAATTTGATTTAGCCTTGAACAAACTCAATAGGTTCAGGACATCTTTATTAAAAGTGATTCATCAGGATTGGAGACTGCTTCTACTGCTTCGTTTTAGAGACTACAGACTAGAGACAGAGCAGAGACTAGAGACTAGAGACTAGAGACAGATCAGAGACTAGAGACAGATCAGAGACTAGAGACAGACTAGAGACAGAGCAGAGACTAGAGACTAGAGACAGACTAGAGACAGAGCAGAGACTGGAGACTAGAGACAGACTAGAGACAGAGCAGAGACTAGAGACTAGAGACAGACTAGAGACAGAGCAGAGACTAGAGACTAGAGACAGACTAGAGACAGACTAGAGACAGAGCAGAGACTAGAGACTAGAGACAGATCAGAGACTAGAGACAGAGACAGAGATGAGACTAGAGACTACAGACCAGAGACAGACTATAGACTAGAGAGAGACTAGAGACAGATCAGAGACTAGAGACTAGAAACAGATCAGAGACTAGAGACAGATCAGAGACTAGAGACAGATCAGAGACTACAGACTAGAGACAGACTATAGACTAGAGACAGACTAGAGACTAGAGACAAAGCAGAGACTAGAGACAAAGCAGAGACTAGAGACAGACTAGAGACTAGAGACAGATTAGAGACAGACTCGGGACTAGAGACAGATTAGAGACAGACTAGAGACTAGAGACAGATTAGAGACAGACTCGGGACTAGAGACAGACTAGAGACAGACTAGAGACTAGAGACAGATTAGAGACAGACTCGGGACTAGAGACAGACTAGAGACTAGAGACAGATTAGAGACAGACTCGGGACTAGAGACAGATTAGAGACAGACTCGGGACTAGAGACAGCAGAGACTAGAGACTAGAGACCGTCGTGGACTAGAGACAGACAGAGACTAGAGACTAGAGACAGCAGAGACTAGAGACTAGAGACCGTCGTGGAAGAAAGAAAGACAAAAACATGGTTCACATGTTG
>PIJE02002118.1:22500-43807 GCA_002895965.2 Coryphaenoides rupestris | reverse complement strand
CCGCCACAGCACATTCTTCCTCCTCCGTTGGAACTATAATCTCTGTTGTCTCTCTGTTGTGTTCTGTGTGTCTCTTTCCCTGTATTCACTGCTCTCTCTCTCTCTCTCTCTCTCTCTCTCTCTCTCTCTCTCTCTCTCTCTCTCTCTCTCTCTCTCTTCTCTCTCTCTCTCTCTCTCTCTCTCTCTCTCTCTCTCTCTCTCTCTCTCTCTCTCTCTCTCTCTTCTCTCTCCTCTCTCTCTCTCTCTCTCTCTCTCTCTCTCTCTCTTCTCTCTCTCTCTCTCTCTCTCTCTCTCTCTGTGTCTCTCTCACGTCTGCTTAGTGATCGCTTTGTTGTAGTTATTTATTCATATCGATCCTTTGATTATATTTATTATATTTAGGAGAACAATACAAACCCTCTGGGAGTCTGCTGGTGGGAGGAAGAGGAGGAGGAAGAGGATGAGAACGAGGGGAGGAGCGGGAGCAGCCTTACCTTGGGCGGACCCACGGGCTCGGCCCCGTAGAGCGGCGCCAGGCTGGGCGGGGGGTCGTTGATGAAGGTCTTCCTGGGGGCCGGGGGCTGGTAGGCCTGGCCGGGCGCCGGCGGCTCGGCCCTCCAGGCGTTCTGCGGGCCGGGACCCGGGTAGCCCTGGTCCTGGTAGCCGCCGTGGCCCATGGGGGAGAAGCCCGGCTGGGGCGGCCCGTAGGCGAAGTCGGGGGCCTTGGGCTGGGCGGGCAGGTAGTGCACCTGGCCGGGACCCGCGCGGCCGGGCTGCGGCTGGGGCGCGTAGTGCTGGGGGCCCCCCGGGGCCTGGTGCTGGGGGCCCGGCTGGGCGGAGCGCACCTGGACGTTGAAGGTGGGCTGGCTGGGGGTGGAGGCGGTGGCGTAGGAGGCGGCCACGGGCTGGGGAGGGGCGGCGGCCGGCTGGGGCTGCTGGTGGTGGTGGTGGGGCTGGCTGGGTTTGGGTCCCGGGCTGGCGGAGGAGGAGGTGGAGGTGGAGGAGGAGGGGGAGGGGGAGGGGGAGGCCTGGGGCTTGGGGGTGGACTTCTTGGTGGCGGTGAGCGGAGGCTGGGTGGGGATGACCATGCGCTTGTAGCCGGTGACGGGAGCGCTGGGGCTGGGGGCCGCCGGGACGCTGGAGCTCTGAGAGGTGAGGAGGAGGAGGAGGAGGAGGAGGTCAATATCACAATATCAATATCAGATCAATAAATATCCAATCAAACTGAGAGGCAACAGGGGCCGTCGGGGTGTAATGAGACACAGAGCAGCAAGCAGCCGAAGCCCTCGGCTCACGTTTCCGTAGATTCTTAGCGTAGCTCCTTAGCGTAGCTCCTTAGCGTAGCTTCTTAGCCTAGCTTCTTAGCACAGCTTCTTAGCGCAGCCTCATGTCTCAATGATCAGGCGAGAGGGGGAAGACCGTTCCCATTCAACAGATTTCTGACTGCATGAATAATTCCCTTCGTTTTAATATCCACACATTCTGCTGATTTGACAAATCCCCAACCCCCAAAAAAACCTGCCACTTGTAATTCCGAGCAATAATAAAAAACAAACAACAACAATGACAACAACGACAACAACAAGCGGTTTGAGCGAGCGGGAACTTTAGCGATGCCCAGGAGGAAGAGGAGGAGGAGGAGGAAGAGGATGAGGAGGAGGAGGACAGCAGCAGCAGCAGGCAGCACTTGCTTTAAAGGCTCTTTTATTGATTGTGTGTTTACACTCAGGGGATTACAGGGACGCCCTCCTCAGAGTCAATTACAAGCCCACCTCGCCGGGGGGGGGGGGAGGGGGGGGGGGGGGGGCTGTCCTGCGACCGACCGCCCGCTCATAAACTACGGCTAATAAAGCCGGCGGGAGAGAGCGAGGGGAGGGGGGGGGGGGGGGGGGGATAAATTGCCGGCGGGGAGAGAGGACCGGGCGCGACAGCCGACCGGCAACGCGGGCCTGACACTTGTGCTGACTTTGGCCGCTCGCGCTGGCAAGACGCTAAATCACGGAGATTTGTGCCGTCGGTATCCTGGAAAGAGAGAGAGAGAGGAGGGAGGGAGTCGCGCGCGCGGAGGCCCGGAAGAGCTAGCCCGGCGCGGCGCGCGGTAGAAACCCCGGGATGACTCGGGATCTATTGTCTGGCGCGAGGGGAGGGAGGGGGGGGAGGGGGGGGGGCTCGGTCTGGAGCCAGGCGGACAAGCCGGACGCTAAACTCTTCAATGTGAAGCGAGGCCGCTAGCCCCCCGCGCCGCTCCGCGCGAACTCCGCTTAGCAACGGCAAAAAAAAAACATGTTTTTCCGTACATATTGGTGTCACCCGCCAAGCCCCTAATAAGGGTCTATGATTAACCTTGGTGGGCCTTACTAGGTTACTGCCCCGGGGTGAAGCGAGCAGTCAATTACCGGCTCTGAGACACTTGGGGGACGACGAGGAAGGAGGAACGTCGGAGATCCGAAGGCCGCGCGCGTCGCTCGGCTTGATGAGACGTCTTCCTCAATAAAGTGGGCCAGCGACTTCCCCGTAACAGTTAATCAAAGTTTGAGACGTACGTACGTATTCGAGATGTTTACAACAAAAAACGCAAGAGCCCGGTGTCAAAGTTCGGTGTTTTTTCACTGAAAACGTTTGAGTTTTAAAATGGTCAAATAACTGATCTGTTAGCAGGGCTGCATGTGAAGGAAAAATCCTTTTATCCGAATATAATCCGGACCAGAGAAACAATGTTAAGTACAGAATCGTCCAAAAAACAGAACTCTGAAATATTCCAACGCCTCTCTCTCTCTCTCTCTCTCTCTCTCTCTCTCTCTCTCTCTCTCTCTCTCTCTCTCTCTCTCTCTCTCTCTCTTCTTCTCTCTCTCTCTTCTCTCTCTCTCTCTCTCTCCTCTCTCTCTCTCTCTCTCTCCTCTTCTCTCTCTCTCTCTCCTCTCTCTCTCTCTCTCTCTCCTCTCTCTCTCCGTCTGATTAGCATTCACGTTTAAGATTTAAGAAGAAAGAGGAAAAAAAAACCCCTCTTGTCTGTCTGCATATAAAAGGAAGCGCCTATCTCAACTCTGCCCTTTAGGAAGAAAATGACTCAATTTAAATGTTTCATGGTTTTTAAATACCCCAGATTATTAATCTATCTTTAAGGCGCCCCAACCTGCCGCGGCGGCGCGGTGGAAATGCAAATGGAGACCTCAAAATAATTACCAAGTCACGGTGCGTTTTCCACCCATTACTGCTGGGAGAGAGAGTCGCTCTAACCGACCTGGAGCCTCGGATATCCTCCGCTTAACCGAGCGGCGCTGAAGGACTTCACTGATGATTAGTGATGTTTTAATAATAATAATAATAACAGGTATCGTATGTTACCCACAAACATAGCGATGACATTACATTACATTTACATTTAGGGGCATTTGGCAGACGCTTTTTTCCAAAGTGACTTACAAAGAGTACATTTGTTGAAAGAGAGACAGCAATATATCACTGTGGTACATAAAGATAAGAATAGAGCAGGTTTCAAGCATTCATAGTTACAAGGTTAATAGAACGAGTTTCATAATTGCTAGGTTGTCTGCATAATAGCTGAGATGTGTCATTCTGAGAGCATTACCAACATCTAAGAACACACAATGCTAAGTACTATTAATAACGCCAAGACAAACACACAGGTGAGTGCTACGGGGTTAGGAGAGGGAAGGCGGAAGAGCTCCCATTCAGAGACGGTATTAAACCCGGTAGCATTCCTTTCCTATTAGTCTGTACACAATCACGATGTGTTAAACGCTGTAAGCTGCCCAGGGAATGTCAGTCAGTGTATTTGGGCATTCTTAACAGAAATAATTAAATGGAATAATCGTAATAATGATGGAGAATTTCAGCGATAATTTTATAGTTAAGTCGAATGTTAACGGTGCTTTTTTTCCCCTCTCCAACAAACACAAATACAACTTCATCATGAAAATAATCATAGCAATGACAATGAGAATGACACGTTGTACTTTTTACTGTACTTACAGGTACTTATCTTCACTAAATGTTTAGAGTTGTTTTAGAGTTTATGTTTAGAAGGATTCTGCTGGAGTGAATGTGGAGTAAGCATTGCGTTGTACTTGTTTGCATTGTGCATTGTACTTGTGGCAAGAAAGACATCTTGACTGACAGTGAGAATTGTTGCGATCACGTCACACTTATGTGTATTTATACTTTACTTTATTTATATTTATACTTATATATTTAGTGTTTCATAAATGGCTGCGGTCTTCCTCACCACCATCTCCTTCATCGTTACATCTATCGCTTCCCGAGGGCCAATCGCAGCGCAGCATGAGACGCACTCCGAGGAGGGAACGCCGACACTTGTGTGGACTCTGAAGGTAACGGTGTGTGTGTGTGTGTGTGTGTGTGTGTGTGTGTATAAATAAAGTTTTCCCGCTCTCCGAGGCCGATCCACAGAGGAGGAGGGTCCACACTGAGGGACAGAACGCTGCAGAACGTTCTACTTTGGGAACCGCAAATGTTTAGACTGTCCCCGTGGTGTCGGTGGAACGTGTTGGTTTTTTTTTTTACAATGCCCCCTTTTTTACATGTGTGTGTGTGTGTGTGTGTGTGTGTGTGTGTGTGTGTGTGTGTGTGTGTGTGTGGATAATTTCATTTTCGATTTTTTTAAAAGGAAGTGTGTTAAAATGATATTGATGCAGAAGGGAAGAGACAAAGCTGTGTGAACGTGTTAAAGTTCCTTAAAATAATGTGAGAAAATGTGGTGGATTTTGTACTTTTTTTTTTTTTTAGGGGAAGTACATGAAATGGTAACATACTAACATGTATGACAGGAGAATACACACACACACACACACACACCACACACACCACACACCACACCACACACACACACACACACACACACACACACACACACACACAATGATAAACAGCACACACACACACACACCACACACACACAATGATAAACAGCACACACACACACACACAATGATAAACACGACACACACACACACAATGATAAACACGACACACACACACACACACAGACAATGATAAACACGACACACACACACACACATACACAATGATAAAACACAACACACACAATGATAAACACGACACACACACACACACACACACAATGATAAACACGACACACACAATGATAAACACGACACACACACACACACAGAACACAATGATTACAAACACGTACAAACACGTACACACACAGACACAATGATAAACACGACAACACACAATGATAAACACGACACACACACACACACACAATGATAAACACGACACACACACACACACACAATGATAAACACGACACACACACACACAAACACAGACAAACACACAGAGAGCCCTGCCGTAATGCAGAGTGACTTTAGCGGCGTCCTGAGTGTGAAATTTCACAGGAGTGTCTAGAAGCCTTTTTGACACGTTAAAGCAGATTAAGGAGACTACACACACCTGGGGGGGGAGGATCTTAAAAACTGTTAACTTTGCATTTCAAGCCACGAGGGGTGGGGGTGGGGGGAGGGGGCGGGGGGGGGTGTGGGATATCATCCTCAGCCACTTCTGCTTATCTTTTTACTTTACTTTTAATTTTTTTTACCGCAGCGAGGGACCAAAAGTCTTGCTGCAAAAAAACAGCGCTTCCATCCACGAGACGGAACAATTAACATCTCATCTCGGCTCCGACGCTGTAATCCCTGTAAAACGCTGTATTCTGCGATCTATACACTCAACGTACAGACAGAGAGAACGTTGAGTCGAGACCGGAGTGTAGATCACAAACGATTATCTCGGCGTCTAAACTCCGGAGAAAACAGAGCAAATGTGTGACGTTGTACAAGCGGCCTTTGTGCTTGTGGCTGAAACTCTGAGTGAAAAAATACATCTGAAATCATGACTGGGGGATTTCCATGGCATCACTGATCTGAATGGAAAAGCAAAGCGAAACTGTAAAACCGCATAGAAGTGTTCTGCACCTCGTGTGTGTCGGGGCCATTTCTGTTTTGTTGTTGTGATACCATGCGTGCCTTATTTGAATAGAAATTCCTTGAATAGAAATCCTTGAAATGTATTATTTGTAATACAGTCAATTATTTATTTGTTCGACGATATTACTCACTTTTGGCGACACGCGCTTTGTAGTGTTTTGACAGCTAATTACTCATTAATTAACTAACGGGAACGTGGATGTTTTATTCACTGAAGTCAATGAGTTACAGTTAACTCTGATGTTTTTGGAGAATCCCTTTATTTTGAACGTTTGCTTTATCATCGGAGCTCCGAGGGCAAAGTACGTTTGTGTTGTCGTGATGAAAGCGTTGCATCGCCTCACACTGTGACTGTGAGGATTCAGTCTTTTTTACGCAAGGAGAAACATTTTTTGGGCAAAATTGAAAACTTTATAAAAAAATCTGCTGCCCTTTAATCCGATTCTCACGGTTCAACGATGCCGAATCTGACCGCGTTTGAATGCTCCGGTGACCTCCGGGCTAATTTGGCCAACTTCGGTATTCTGGGGTCGTGTGGAAAGCGCTCGAGAAAATGCTTCTGTTGTTAAAACGCGAAACATCCAGACTCTTCTCAGTCCCTCGTCTCATCCAGACTCTTCTCAGTCCCTCGTCTCATCCAGACTCTTCTCAGTCCCTCGTCTCATCCAGACTCTTCTCAGTCCCTCGTCTCATCCAGACTCTTCTCAGTCCCTCGTCTCATCCAGACTCTTCTCAGTCCCTCGTCTCATCCAGACTCTTCTCAGTCCCTCGTCTCATCCAGACTCTTCTCAGTCCCTCGTCTCATCCAGACTCTTCTCAGTCCCTCGTCTCATCCAGACTCTTCTCAGTCCCTCGTCTCATCCAGACTCTTCTCAGTCCCTCGTCTCATCCAGACTCTTCTCAGTCCCTCGTCTCATCCAGACTCTTCTCAGTCCCTCGTCTCATCCAGACTCTTCTCAGTCCCTCGTCTCATCCAGACTCTTCTCAGTCCCTCGTCTCATCCAGACTCTTCTCAGTCCCTCGTCTCATCCAGACTCTTCTCAGTCCCTCGTCTCATCCAGACTCTTCTCAGTCCCTCATCTCATCATCTCAATGGCAGGAGAGCCTTGCGTTGCACTCATTCATTCCCAACCTGAGGGTCGGAGGGGGGGGGGTCACCATTTGGGGTCACCTGATGTGCATTTGGGGGTCACAGGAGATGGCGGACTTATTACTACCCTTTTATTAAACTTCAATTATTGCCAACTTGTTTTTGCATTTCTTATCCTACCTATATATATGTTTTACTTCTCCTAGGACTTACTTGCAGTACATTTGTTATTTTATTTTTATTAATCGACTGCATGCAACCTCTGGCACAAGAATGTCCTTCGGGATTAATAAAGTTCTTATCTTACTAACTACAGATATTTGATGCAACATATTTGATCATAAACAAATATCTTTTAAAGCTTTGAAAGGTCTCATAGAAGGTCATGCATGAACATATTAAGAGACTTCCTAATGATTCGTAGCCACAAGCCAACTACTAGTAATGACATAGATTTGTACAGAGGTTCTGGAGCATTGATATTACAGTAATAAGATAAGATAAGATAAGATAAGATAAGGACTTTATTGCCCTCATCTGCATATCATTGAGGGGACCCCTGCTGTGAACAGTCACTGGCATATTCTTAATTCTTAATGTCATGTCCAATAGTATTTCACTTCTTTATGCCAAATTGTTTTCGCCGTCGGAATATCTTATCTTGCCCACATATTTGTATATTTAACTGTAATTTGCATATACGTTAGTTATTTTATCAATCTGTGGTTTTTGTACTGTATCGCTATGCAACCTGGCACAAGAATTTCCTTCGGGATTAATAAAGTTATATTCTATTCTATTCTATTCTATTCTATTCTATTAATCCCGAAGGAAATTCTTGTGCCAGGTTGCATAGCGATACAATAAAACAATTGAATTGAATTGAATAGAGAGATCAACAGAATAATAAAAATAAACCAACTAGTAGGTAGATGTTGACTGAAGATTTATGAAACAACTGAGCTGTTCTATCCACTGTATTCTAATAATCACTTGAAGTCTAGGCTAGATGTGAGTCTTAATTGGCAACACACAAAGTGAGCTCAGACTGTAGTTTATAATAAACAATGTCTTTATTATTGGCACCTTGGTATTACTCAGTTAACTCCTACGATGCACTCCGGCTTGAGCTTCTATAGGACACAACACCACCAGCTCCTGACCTCTGACCCTGAACTTCTCATGGCCCCGGGAGGTCATGCTAAGTTTAGGTCGCTAGCTAGCTCACGTCAACGGCATGCGGCCCCCCGTCCATCACGAGGTAAACACCTTCCTTCCTCTCTGAGCGCAGGGACACCTCGACACTTAGCTAGGAGGGGGAGGAGCCCGGGGATCGAACCAGCAACCTTCCCGTTGCCAGACAACCGCTCTTATACCTCCTGAGCTACAGCCGCCCCCCGTAATGTGAAAGGTGATAGCGGTTGATGCTTGGCCTTTTAGCGCAACTTCTGATGACGCTACACCTTTCATGACATTTTATTGGTGGCTATTTAGAAATTCAACATGTACCTTTATCTAAAGTACCGCTCTACAGGTGAGGCGGCAGACATCGGGATTCAAACTCGGAACCCTTCTGCAGGGAGTCACCCCGGCCTTTTAGCGCGGACTTCCAGGAGCCCCCTGGCATCCCCGTTGAGCGGAGGGGCGGGTCAGTCGTGTTCCGTCGTCGTTGGGTTTTTGCTCATAAAGACAACGTAGGGGGGGGGGGGGGGCGACGCAACTCAGGTTTATCGGACGACGGGACATCGACACGAAGCACGGAGGCTACTCCAGGCTGGTCTCAGGACCGACTCCCCTTTCGCTGCCAAACTTAGATCCTGCCGCTACCGTTGACCGGAGGTCCAACCACCAGCCACCGGGGGGCCTGGCGCAAGCCATCTCCTCTGGCATGTCTCATCATCACCACCACCATCACAACAAACACACAACCAGCCCAAAGCACACCGCACACTTGGTTTGTGGAAACGTTTTGCTCTGCGGTCACGACTTGTATATAACCGGCGGTCGCATTGAGAGTCAGGTTCCAAACAGATGTGCGTGCGCTCGGTCGTCGTCGTCGTCGAGGATTAAAATAGTCACCCCTGGGTTGCCATGGCGGTTCGTCGGGGAGGAATTGCTCACATACGAGATTCTAATACTAATTTTAACAGCAACTCAACTACAGACAATCCAATCCTTGGTTCTAGGAATGTCATACAACAGCAGATGATGTTGTCGCATGATACTGGTAAATCACTGACATTGACGGCCCTGACACAAACAAAAGGTTTTGGTGACCAAAGGACAGGGAGGAGAACCCACCTCTCGACAAATAAATCAAAATCGTGATCTAAAATAATTACAGAGAACAGTGGAAACTCTCTGGTTCTGTTGTCCCGCCAACGCTAGACGACTAAATACAATCAAGCTTCGTTTATGACCACGTCGGCTCTGTAAGCGCGGGCGTCGCCAATAGGTTTGGTTGACGCCTCACAAGATTGAGATGTTTCAGCAAGATTACACAATCTGAAGTAAAATGGTGAAATTGTAACTCCGGCCAGCTCGTCAATGCAGACTCTGGACCCGGCCGCCGGTAAACTCCTCTAAAATGTATGCGACGGTTTAACACAGCAGGATGCCCAGAGAGACAAATGATCGCTTTTATCACTTACAGGTGAGACTAGAGCGATGCACTTTTTACTTTACTGTCTCCCGAAGAAAGAAGAAAGAAACTCATCCAGAATTCTGCCTGGAGACTTTTAACTAAGTCCCAGAAAAGAGAGTTGTTTTCTTTTAGAATAGATTTTAAGGTTCTTTTAACCGCCTACAAAGCTCTTAATGGCGTAGCAGCACCTTCATATATCTCTGACTTTAATATCCCATCAACAACAAAAAGCCCTTAGATCCACCAACGCCGGTCTTTTAAATCAAGCCCCAAGTTCTCCACAAATAAAGTATGGAAGTATGGAATCAAACGGAGCTTAGAACATACTTTGACTGGAAGGCTTTGAGCCATCGTGTGCTTATCCCAGAGACAAGTTTTTATTTTCCTTCTTTGATGAAATGTAATTTTACTACGGTAATTTGTTGTCATTTATTTTCATCTATGCTGTTGTACTTATTTATTCTTGCCATTATGTCTTTGTTCTTGTTTTAATGCAAAAAATGCAAAGCACTTTGAGATGCATTTTCTGGATGAAATGTGAGCTACAAATAATGTGAATTCTTCTTTTTATTATTATTATATTAATTTCCAGCCAATGGAGCAAATGTATTTAAGCCCAGCCATTCAGTCCCCCAGCCCAAGACCACAGATCGGGAAACCCCTTCCCCCATCCCCATGTGGAGCCAACATGGCCGCCATGTGGAGCCAACATGGTCCTGTTGCCTGGAGGCAAATCATCAGCCAACATGGACGCCCGGCAGAGGCACGCGGCCACGCGGCGCCAACATGGACGCATGTGTGGAGCGGAGCGTCCAACACGGCCGCCTGCAGACCACACACACACACACACACACACACACACAACACACACACACCACACACACACACCACACACACACACAACACACACACACACACACACACACACACACACACACACACACACACACACACACACACACACACACACACACACACACACACACACACACCATGGACGCCGGCGGAGACGCGCGTCCATCTCGGCCGGAGACGGACGCGCCGACACGGCCCGACGCCTGCAAAACGTTGTGTCCGACACGGACGCCCCGCTTAGGTGTTGACCGCGGCGCGGTGTCCGTAACGAGGTCAGGTCCGTGGGTCAGACGAAGAGGCCGGATCCGTTTCGGCGGGTAAAGCGATCTTGTTGACCTCGCTGGTTAGCGAGAGACATCTGCTCCGCGTGCTTTAGGAACGACCGGTACACCGGCGCTCTGACACGGAGCGGCGGTGAAGCACGAACACACTGACATGCGAGAGACAGATCTGACAGTTGCGGCTCCTGGCTCTCCCCCTTTACACCCCCCTGCCCCCCCCCCACCTCCATCTGGGAAGACTCAAACAGGACCGCCGTGTTCCCGTACGGTATCTCCCTCTCCGGGGGGACGCATGGGAATGTGCTATGGTGGGGCTGGGGCTGGGCTGGAGACCACTTTAGGAGGAGGAGGAGGAGGAGGAGGAGGAGGAGGTGGTGACGACAAGGGCAGGAAGGTCGCTGGTTCGATCCCCGGGCTCCTCCCCCTCCTAGCTAAGTGTGGAGGTGTCCCTGAGCAAGACACCACCTAACCCTAACTGCTCCTGACGTGTTGGTTGTTACCTTGCATGGTTGACACCGCCGTCGGTGTATGAATGGGTGAATGTGAGGCAATACTGTAAAGGACTCTGGATGAAAGCTGCTGTATAAACGTATTACATTTACCATTTACGACGAGAGCTGGGCGGCTGCACCACGCCAGCGCCAGCGGCGTACAACAACAAACCTCTAGCTGAGCGGGGCGTGCAGGAGGAACGCATGTTTAGCGCGAGCGGGTGGAATCCCTCTTCCAAACAACACGACATATTTGGAGCTACCGTCATGTGAAAGGAATGTGTGTGTGTGTGTGTGTGTGTGTGTGTGTGTGTGTGTGTGTGTGTGTGTGTGTGTGTGTGTGTGTGTGACATTAGCCACAAAGCCAGGGCGCCATTCTTGTCCATGTTGTGCCAGCTCCCCACAACTCTCGAGAACCGACCGAACCAAAATAAGGCATCTCTGGGCCACATTAGTGTCACGGTTCCAGGCTCTGTTCAGTTCAGAGCAATCAGAATAATCACACCTCCCCCCCCCCCCCGCCCCCCCCCCCACCACCCACCCACATTCACACCACAATGATCATTTAACCACAAAGTTCACACGCAGGTCACCGCTTAAACCCCTCTTTGTTGGGTCATCTGTCCCGGCGTCCAACTCAGCGCCGCCCGCGTGCGTAGCGGTTTAGCTGCTGAATCGACAAGCTAACACGCCGACCACGCGCCACAAGCCGAAGTCGGCGCTAGCTCGAGCGTTTGCCCGAGTGGCACTGACTGTGGAGAGAGTCTCTCTCATGCACACACACACACACACTTTTATTCTACGGTCCAGACTTATCAAATAATCCAGTGATTGACGCATCGTCACATTGATCAATTGGAGAAATCAAAGCAAGGGATTCAGTAAAAAGCCGTCGAAGATCAAGAAATTCTCCATTTTGTTTGCCTGATATTAGTTCTGCTTCTGGGTGTTGAATCAGAGATATTCAGACAGACTTTATGTCACAAGGATTTATTACATTGTGACATAAACTGAGTCAGAACGAGAGAGAGAGAGAGAGAGAGAGAGAGAGAGAGAGAGAGAGAGAGAGAGATGAAAACAGAGCGGTAGAGTAGAGGCAGAGAGAGAGAGAGAGAGAGAGAGAGCGAGAGAGAGAGAGAGAGAGAGAGAGAGAGAGAGAGAGAGAGAGAGAGAGAGAGAGAGAGATGAAAACAGAGCGGTAGAGCAGAGGCTGAGAGAGAGAGAGAGTGAGAAAGACGGAGAAAGAGATAAAGAAGAGAGCAAACAGAGAGGTAGAACAGAGGCAGGCAGAGAGAGAGAGAGAGAGAGAGAGAGAGAAGACTGAGAATCTGGCATAAAAAGGAGTCACAGTTTCCTGTTAAAACACGAGTCAAATAAAAGTTGAAGGTCTTCAGAGTTTTACTGATTTGCAGAAGTGTCAACGTAATGAACAACTGGAGGTCTGTGTAATTATCCTTCTGCCTCTAAACTCTTCCTGGAGGCGGGTGGATTCAGGCGGCGTTTGGAAAGACATTTTAATTAAAAGTCAAACATATGTACTGTTATATATACGCGGAATATAACAATTTTACGAGACATTTATGTGGCTCAGTGAGATGACGAATGACACCGATTCAGTGTCAGTTTAAAACGTACTTGCAATGCTAATTACAGCCGATAACGGTTATTTTAGAGAACATAAAAATAGTGATCGCTAATGCCAATGCTAATAACGCTAATACTCCAGAGGGACGTTTTGGACGACAAATAAAAAATTTCTTTATAATGACAATAATAACGTTAGTATATACAGTTGGTTATAATAATAATAATGTTAGAAATGCAGTTGGTTTCAAAAGAAGTCTGAATTAACAGCTTTCCGTCGTGCGTTTATTGCGATATTCCGAAATTTAAATCGAATTCGAAACCGAATTTGAAGAAAATTTAACAATCAAACTCAGAAAAGTGTCTTAAAAGATGGCGGTCTGTGCCGGCGCCCGTGGAACACCGTAGCAGCTGGCGAAGAAAGACCTGCCAATGCTACGCTAGACATAGCGATGTGTTGCCGTAGGAACGCACCAAACAGAGCTGACAGGAGCAGCTGGACGGGGGGGGGGGGGGGGGGGGCAGAGGTCAAAGGGCGCGCAAAGTTAATCAGCTACAGTTAGCATCAGCTGGAAGAGCACGCGCAATACTGTGTGTGTGTGTGTGTGTGTGTTTCAGGGATGTGTGTGTGTGTGTGTGTGTGTTTCAGGGATGTGTGTGTATGTGTGTTTTTAAGGGATGCATGTGTGTGTGTGAGTGTATGTGTGTGTTTCAGGGATGTGTGTGTGTTTTTAAGGGATGTATGTGTGTGTGTGTGTGTGTGTGTGTGTGTGTGTGTGTGTGTGTGTGTGTGTGTATCAGTGTAGTGTGTGCGCATGTTAGCGTTGGTTTTTTTTTGCGGTGCGTGTCCGTGCTCATACGTCTGTCTGTCAGTCAGTACATATGTGTGTGTATGTGTATATATATATACTGTATATACACATCTGTGTGTGTGCGTGTGTGTGTGTGTGTGTGTGTGTGTGTGTGTGTGTGTGCGTGTGCTACCAGACAGCTCGGTGTGGTTAATACGGAGTGACATCACAGACAGGAGGAGCATCTTGAGACCGAGGCTTCCTGATGTTGCCGTGGAGACGCTCAGGGACCAGAGGGAGAATAAATAGCTAAACTTTCTTCCTACCTGCAAGCTTTAACACTGTTGTTGAACTGCAACTACGACGAAAGAGACACTTGAAACTTCCTTAATCACAGAACTAAATGGATTGCATTTATAAAGCGCATTTATCCAAAGCTCTTTGCAGTGTTGCCTCACATTCACCCACTCATACACCGACGGCGGTGCCAACCATGCAAGGTAACAACCAACACGTCAGGAGCAGGTAGGGTTAGGTGGTGTCTTGCTCAGGGACACCTCCACACTTAGCTAGGAGGGGGAGGAGCCCCGGGGATCGAACCAGCGACCTTCCTGTTGCCAGACAACCGCTCTTATACCTCCTGAGCTACTGCCACCCCCTATTTAGGCATTTAGCGTGCAGCTTTGTCTCTTTAGTGCCGGCACAGTGACTTCTGGTGAATGTTTGAGTGACATATTGTACGTGTCATTGACAAACAGGTTAGGCCCCGCCCACACACCTGAGCAGGAAAACACTCAACCAGCAACACCAATCTCATTGATTATATTGATCACATTTACATTCATAATATTTAGATTATTCAATTACTTCTGGATACAAATGCCATATTCCCTATGCTATAATTAATACATTTTTTTTTAATCGTTTTTAGCTAGCCGAAGACATTTAAGATAGAACGTTATTAATCCTGAAGGGAAAACAATAGAATGATAAATGTAAAGTGAATACGCCGAATAGAATAACAATCCATCTGAGAAACATTGAGGAAAGGAGTAAGTTAACTAGACTAGGTCGCCATGCGGCCCCAAAACCACCTCTTTAACATTTTCACCACCAGAGTCCAGTCGGGGTGGAAAACCGACAAACAACGGTACAAGTGACCCCACCGACCCCCGACCCCACTGACCCCCGACCCAAACAAGACGCCACTGTTGCCGGGAAGCCTCAGAACCGACGCCACCGCAGAACCACGGCTCAGGCGAACATCAATTTTTCACGGCGTGTTGAGAAAAGCTTTCAGAAGCCTTCATATAGGAGGGAGTCTTGGGTCTATTTTTTTGCCCACGATTATTCTATATTTTATTTAGGGAAAAGTTCCCCCGGAAGGCAGCGATGAGCCATGGGGTGAGGACGGCTTACAAGTTGGACAAACTTTAATAAAAAAAAAAAACGTGTGTGTGTGTGTGTGTGTGTGTGTGTGTGTGTAGTGGTGTGTGTGTCTGCATGTGTGTGTAGTGTTTTTTTTTTTACTGGTATGTGTGTGTATGTGTGTTTGTAGTGGTGTGTGTGTGTGTGTGTGTGTGTGTGTGTGTGTGTGTGTGTGTGTGTGTGTGTGTGTGTGTGTGTGTGTGTGTGTGTGTGTGTTGCCGTGCTGGTAGTGGTGTGACGCTGGTGGGTGCAAGTGTGTGTGTGTGTGTGTACCTGGGTGACCTCGCGCCCCCCCCCCCCCCAGGCCGGCTTCACAGCGCATGAAGGCATCGCGCCCCCCCCGCCCCGGGCTTCCTTTTCATGGGAGGTCAAAGGTCGGCGGCCGCCTCCACCTCGACACCCCGACCTCCGGACCACAACAGAGGTCGTCCGCGGGGGGGGGGCTGAGCTAACCGACGGGCTTCTCGGTTTCTAGAGATTGTTAGAGAGAGGGCGGCCGGCCGAGCATCGATCAGACCCACGCCTCCGTGACCTCAGGTGACCCGATCTTCTTCCATAGCAGGAAACCGTGGTGTTGTTATGCTGCCATCTCTCTCTCTCTCTCTCTCTCTCTCTCTCTCTCTCTCTCTCTCTCTCTCTCTCTCTCTCTCTCTCTCTCTCTCTCTCTCTCTCTCTCTCTCTCTCTCTCTCTCTCTCTCTCTCTCTCTCTCTCTCTCTCTCTCGCTCTCTCTCTCTTGCTCTCTACTCTACCGCTCTGTTTTCATCTCTCTCGCTCTCTCTCTCATGCACACACAAGCTCACACGTTCATGCGCACACACATGCTCATGTGCACACACACGCATATTGCTCATGCACACATATGCAATCCTGCACACACTCATGCACACACACACATACGCACACACAAAGCTCATGCACACATAAAAACACACACACACACACAAACACACACACGTGCACGCATACACACACACACACACACACCCACACAGGGCTAGAGTTGTCTTTAAACTGCATCACTATTGCTCGCACACACACACACACACACACACACACACACACACACACACACACACACACACACACACACACACACACACACACACACACACACACACACACACACACACACACACACACACACACACACACACACACACGCAACACACGCACACACGCACACACGCACACACACCACACACGCGGGGCTAGCGTTGAGCAATACAAAATTGTTTTATGTTTTTTTCACAATCTATTCTTTCACTGTCTAACCAATACATGCTGCTTCACCATTACAAATATAGATTTCTTTATTTTAGATACAATTGTTAGACGATAGACTGAAATCACAACAACCAGGTGTGTGCTTCACTTAAGTTTTTTTTAAACATTTGTGCGGCGTTTTAATTTGTGATGATTTGTTTTCAGACCAACAATATGCCGTTTAAAACACTTTCACTTGAATTACCAATGGTATCTGACAGCAAAATGAAACAAACACCGCCAATTACTTTTTGTATGACTGGCACCGCCGCTTCATATATGACTCATATTTCCATGGAAGGAACCTCGACTATTCTCTGAAATTTCTCGGGTGGATTTGAACTGAATCAGCATATGCCGGGACATCAGTCGCCAGCCTGATGAGTCTTCACAACACAAAGGTTCGCTGGAACTCCAATAATAGTCCAGTCACCTCCGACCGTCACTATCGATATCTGTCCCGGTCCGACCACTTCCCCCTCATCCCTTCCCCTCTGCCGGGCCCGGCCACCCAAGATTTCACCGTGTAGATGTGTGTGTGTGCGTGTGTGTGTGCGTGCGTGGTGTGTGTGTGTGTGTGCGTGCGTACGTGTGTGTGTGTGTGCACGTAGGTCTGTGTTTTAGCACGCAATACGACGAACACACACACACACCCTCGCCCGCTCTCTCTCTCTCTCTCTCTCTCTCTCTCTCTCTCTCTCTCTCTCTCTCTCTCTCTCTCTCTCTCTCTCTCTCTCTCTCTCTCTCTCTCTCTCTCTCTCTCTCTCTCTCTCTCTCTCTCTCTCTCTCTCTCTCTCTCTCTCTCTCTCTCTCTCTCTCTCTCTCTCTCTCTCTCTCTCTCTCTCTCTCTCTCCAGCTGGTAATTACTCAACCAAAAGGGTTTAACCGAAGGGATGCATACAAACCAACAAACTCGACCTTTCACACACAAACAAACACACACACACACGCACACGTCTTGCGTGTGTTTAGGATGACACATGTGCCTCTATCTATCTATCTGTCTGTGACTATATCCGTCTGTCTCTCACTACATCTGTCAGTCTGTCTATCTTTATCTACCCATTCATTCACTCGTTGGCCATCTTCCTGCTAAGTACATTGAGAAGTCAGTCTCGTCAGAACAGTCGTTATCAACATCTGTAATAATCTAAATATATCCGATTGTCCCGTTATGAACAGAGATGGCAAAGAGAAACGCTCACAAACACACAATCGTTTACCGAGCAATAAACAGTCAAAGACGCGCAAACAGCCTCGGTTCAGGTGCAGCGAGGAGAACATCGCGTTTCATCAGAACGCATCGGAGCGGAGTCCTCCACAACAACAACAACAACAACAATGCTGATTTACTTCGAGTGTGTGATGTCATCAAAGGTTGACAAGGTTGGAACATGAAGACAATAACGCGTGGAACGTTCTACAACGTACAAAAACGCTCGTCCCAATGTACCAGAAATAGCTCGGGAGACGTTTGTGTTGCTGGTGGAGGGAGAGTTCGGCGCGTTCCCAGTCTTCATCACAGATAAAAGCCCTGACGGCTCGAGATGTTTTAATATCTCCAAGGAGAACCGGTCTCTCCGGTGTCAGGAAGGCCCTTGGAGCCTTCGGATCCAAACACCACCATTGGTTCGCCTTTTTTTTTTATATTCCTGTCCTACATTCCTTGTGTGTCAAATAATTTAGCGAAGTGCCCAAGGCTTCGACGTTTTGAAGTTGTTCTTAATATCGATTAATGATATAGGTCAACACTCGTCGGGGTTATTAATGTACGTTTTCGCAAAAGTAAAACATGCATTGTTTCTGGAGGCGGGAGAGGGGGGAGGAACCTCATTTTGCTGTTTTATATATCGTGAGTTTTTCTTTCTTTTTTTTATTAGAAACCCACTTTTCATACTTTATCTTTTCTGCCACCATTTTGATAAGAGCTGTTTTGGTTTACACCCCGACAATCAACTAAACATTCATTAATTCATAATCACACATTTATCTAAATAATACAGACGATGTAATCTTACACGCGTGACATTTGAGGTCACACGGCTAAGAACATGTTAACCACACGCAGGTGGTTTCGAATCCAGGACCTTCTCACCGTGAGGTAACCACGACGACTTTGGCTAGCAGTGGGGGTTAGCTGCGTGAGCTAGCTGTGTATGGGCTAGCTCCGTAGGCTAGCTGCGGGGGGCTAGCTGTATGGGTGCTAGCTGTGTGGGTGCTAGCTGTGGGGTGCTAGCTGTATGGGCTAGCTGCATGGGCTAGCTGCATGGGCTAGCTGCATGGGCTAGCTGCATGGGCTAGGTGTATGGGCTAGCTGCATGGGCTAGCAGTGTGGGCCAACAGTGTGGGCTAGCTCTATGGGCTAGCTGCGTGTGCTAGCAGTGTGTGCTAGCAGTGTGTGCTAGCAGTGTGGGCTAGCAGTGTGGGCTAGCTGTGGGGGGGCTAGCAGTGGGGGGGCTAGCAGTGTGGTACCTGTGCCGGCCGGGGCTTGTAGGGCGAGCTGCTCTCCAGGTCCGCCAGGATGCTGGTGAGAGAGTCGATCTCCGCGTCCAGGCTGGAGCGCCTCTCCTCCAGGGTCTTCTCCGGACCCTTCATCTGACATCACACACACACACACACACACACACACACACACACACACACACACACACACACACACACACACACACACACACACACACACACACACACACAAGAAGCCGAGACGTGAGCGGCGCCGGGCGGGAGGAGGGACCCCCTGCTGTCATCACAGACCCGAGTCAGGTGAGGTCAGTTTGATTATTAGTAAAGCCTTTAATCACAGTTTCAAAGGGCTTCAGAGGCCGTACGACCCCCCACTGACCCCCCTGACTCCCCCTGACCCTCAGCCCTCTGAAAAGGACTCCCTAAACCCAGAGGGGAGAAACCCTGAGAAGGAACCCGGAAGCGGCATCCCTCCTTCCAGGGACTTTCGGAGGGCCTTATAGGTGCTGAATGGGCAGACATACAGTATCACGGTTGCATAAACCAGCAGGTCAGAGGTCACGGCTAAGAAAGTAGTAAGGCAGTAATTAAGTTGGCGTCCAGAGACGAACTGAAAGAGTTTAAAGACAAACTGAAAGAAGTTTACAGGACCTTACGCCTGGAGATTAGAGTGATCGTAGAGTCAAAATATATTTATAAAAAGGAAATAAAAATCACGAGTTGTTAAAAAAAAGTAACTATCCTGAAATGATCCTAACACTGCCCGGGTTTCGAAGGTTCGATTCCCCCACGAGGGCCGACCGATGCCGATGGTTTTTCGAAGGACATGCGGTCGTCGCGGTGTCGCGGGACGCTTTGGCGGCGCGCGGCATCAACGCCGCCACACAAGAGTTGTGGGGTTTGAATTCCACCGCTGCGGACGGACCCGTCAAACCCAAAGCTTTCCAAGGTTTTACGCTGACCTCCCGCTGACCCCCGTGGCCTGACGGTGATGTAAGCGCGGTGGTCCGGGCCCGCTTTGCAGAGACACACCGTCCTAACAGGATCTGCTAACACTTTGTGTCTTCGCAACTGCCAGGCTGACCTCCGGGGGGGAGAAAAAAAATAAAAATCCTTGCGGAAAAAGCCCGGCGGGTGTGAAATGAGAAGTCTTTCACGGCTGGGGGGGGGGGGGGGGGGAAGGATATCAACTATTCCAACGCGGCTCACGGTTCACCCGATGTTGCCCTGCTCAGTAGTAGACTAGACTAGACTGCGGTTCACAGTACCTGGGAGTACGCGCGAGTATATCATCTATTATTTAGTCGGGGGATCTCACACACACACACACACACACACCGACTTAAAAGCAAAGACTGTCAGACTCAAAATTGATTTAAGGAAGAAAAAATTAAGGATATTTTGTTCGTTTTTTACTGTAAATAAAGTTACAAATGAACGGAATGAATCACGCGGGGGAATGACGCAACGCCGCGACCTCTCCTGAGCACCTGAGACCCGCGAACGCGAGCGTCTCAGGAGAGGCACGGCGAACAAAGAGGTCTCAACAGGAGCGCATGCGGCAACGCGGCCGCAATAAAGTGATCGCTTCGTGACACGAGAGCCTATTCTTTCGTCTTTCTTTTCTTCCTTCTCCCTCCGCTTTCTCGACTCCCCGCCGGAAAAATTGCAGAGGAATTTCTCTCTTTGCGGAGGGGGGGGGGGGGGTGGGGGGGGGTAGCGGTAGTATTTTTAGTGCGGTGAGCTATGCTGCAACCGCCAGAGACTGTGTGTGTGTGTGTGTGTGTGTGTGCGCGGACGCCTGAGGGGGCTTTTTGAGCGAGCCGGATCAGTGACTGCTGCTTATTCTAATGTTATGTGTTTGGATTACCTGTCACAAGGCATTAGACGCAGCGCTCCGCTCTCGGGGTCTCCCGGCAGCCCCGGCCGCAGCCTCCGACATCTGAGGCAATCACGCGCCGCCGCCGCGGTAAACAAAGCCAGCCCACTAATGGCTCGACTCATATCGGCAGCGAGGAAAACACGCAAACTCTTTTAACAGTGATAACAACAAGGATGAAAGGGAGAGAGAGGGGTGAGAGGCGGTGGGGGAGGCGGCGGGGGGAGAGAGATGGAGAGATGGAGAGGTGGAGGTGGAGAGAGAGAGAGAGAACACTCGCGTTTTGATTCATTAGAAATCTGTCATCCAGGTTTTCATAACCTCGACAACAGCGGCGGATGTGTGTGTGTGTGTGTGTGTGTGCGAAATGCGATAAATACTTTTGAAGATTCCGCCGCGTTTTCGTCGACTCGCGGCCCTCGAAACGGCGCGCTAGACGCCCGACGCCGGCCCCGAGAACGCAGGCGCTTTCGTTCGTCGTGATGATTTATTCATTCGGAGAACGTAATTTCCCTGTTGAGGGGGGCAAGGCCGTGCGCCGCTGCGAAGACGGCGAGGTTCG
>PIJE02002118.1:7500-12500 GCA_002895965.2 Coryphaenoides rupestris | reverse complement strand
TGCCCCTAGCCGGGTCACGCCCCTAGCTGCGGCCACTGATCCTCACCACTGATTTGCATGTGCAGATCCTTTCATCAGAACACTTAGGACAGCGTGTTAACAGTCGTCTACACGCCATCATACTTTAAAAAAAAAAAAGTGCTTTACATCAATTACGATGGTTTAAATTAAAAAGATGGCGGCGATATGGTCGGTGGTTTCAGGTGATTTGACTCTCAGACGCCGGAAGGTTCTGGGTTGGAAGCGCCTACCTGCGAGAAGCCCCGCCCACACCTGGTCAGTACAGAGATTACAGAGAGGTGGGATCGCGAGGGCTGATCACACGCACACCTGGTGGCACAATGGAGCTGTGATCTATTCCAGGAGACTTTTGAGATAAAACGACCTCGTCAGCTGATTTCTTGGGGAAAAACCTTTGGGGTTTGGGTTTTTTTTTTTTTGTTGTCGTAATTAGGTCACAGAGTCACGAGCGAGCGAAAGCGTTTCCTTCTTCTGTCTTTTAAAGTTTTTTTGTTTCATCACTCGGGGAACACCGCACCCACCCACCCACTCACACACTCATGTATTTAATTCACAACGATAACTTAGGGCTGGGAAATCTATGGCTGTTGAATGGATATCTTGATATGAGACGAGACGTATCATCTTAGATCTTAGATATCAACGATATTGCGATCTTCCTGTTTTTAAAGGCTGCATTTACAGTGCCCGACTGTTATTGTATTATTTGCAATAAAGTGAGAAAATACTCAGTAAATGGTGAAAGGATTGCATGTATAATAGTGCTTTTATCCAAAGCTCTTTACAGTATTGCCTCACAGTTCACCCATTCATACACCGACGGCGGTGTCCAACCATGCAAGGTAACAACCAACACGTCAGGAGCAGGTAGGGTTAGGTGGTGTCTTGCTCAGGGACACCTCCACACTTAGCTAGGAGGAGCAGGTAGGGTTAGGTGGTGTCTTGCTCAGGGACACCTCCACACTTAGCTAGGAGGAGCAGGTAGGGTTAGGTGGTGTCTTGCTCAGGGGACACCTCCACACTTAGCTAGGAGGAGCAGGTAGGGTTAGGTGGTGTCTTGCTCCAGGGACACCTGCTGACACTATAGCTTAGGCAGGAGCTAGGTAGGGTTAGGTGGTGTCCTTGCTCGTGGAGCACCTCCACACTTAGCTAGGAGGAGCAGGTAGGGTTAGGGTGGTGTCCTTGCTCCAGGGACACCTCCACACTTTAGCTAGGGAGGAGCAGGTAGGGTTACGGTGGTAGTCTTGCTCCAGGGACAACCTCGACCACTTCAGCTAGGAGGTAGCAGGTTAAGGGTTTAGGTGGTGGTCTATGCTCAGGGACACCCCACACTTGTAGCTCAGGAGGGAGGAGGAGCCCGGGGATCGAACCCAGCACCTTCCTGTTGCCAGACACCGCTTCCTTGAACAAAGGAAGTCACTTTTCCTTTGTCAAGTATTTCATTCACACAGGAGTACACGAAATAGGCTGTGGTTATATACATCAATATTTATATATATATGTATTTTTTGAATTACCAGAAAGCTTTATCGAGGTATTACATCAAAAATATAATAGTTTGACGATATTGCCCAGTGCTGTTCGCCAACCCAACTGGTCCAACATGGCCACTGGGTAAACAAGACGCGGCGGCTGTGGTCGACTCAAACCGTAGCGACGGGTAGAAAGCACCTACGGGCCGTTTGGTGTTTTGCTCGCGAGCGGCGCTAAAAACGAGCGGCGCAGAACAGGTTTGGCCACAGGTGGCGGGGAGCTTCTGTGATCATGAGTTACAGTCGCTCTCGTAGGGATCGCAGGTTCGATTCCCGACCCGTAGTCCCATCCCACGCTACCTGCTCCTACGGTATGTGATCCCCCCCCCTCTTCAACCCGCGGCGCCCCCCAACTCCTCATCATCGCTGAATGCACAAAAAGCCCAACATAACCACCAGTTGTATCTGTGTTTCGGTTTTGACACACAAACGCGCACACACACACGCACGCACACACACACACACACGCACACACGCACACGCGCACACATTAATAAACAGAAATTCTTTTCTTGATTTGCATCCAATCACCAGCCTCTGATAAAAGTGACAACAGGGCATCGCATGTTATAAGTTGACCTCAAGTCCCTCCGTGATTGGCTGCCGCCGCCGCTGATGTCTGGGCAGACGCCGGCCACAGGATTTGCATATATCAGCGGCAGGTAGAACTATGCTCTCATTGTATCTGATCCGCTTCTCTCTCTCTCTCTCTCTCTCTCTCTCTCTCTCTCTCTCTCTCTCTTCTCTCTCTCTCTCTCTCTCTCTCTCTCTCTCTCTCTCTCTCTCTCTCTCTCTCTCTCTCTCTCTCTCTCTCTCTCTCTCTCTCTCTCTCTCTCTCTCTCTCTCTCTCTCTCTCTCTCTCGCCGCCTCACACCACAAACAACAGTCACTGCTGGCAGCTGAGGTGAGAGGTTTGGCGTGGAAATTAAATGTATGTACGACTCTGAGGACACATGAGAGGAGTTGTTCAAATACATGAGCACCCCCCCCCCCCCCCCCTCTCCGTGAGACCACGCCCGGATGGATCGTCTCTCTCGACTCTTTCACTCGGTTCAACCGGCACCTAAATGATTAAAACAGTTTAGCTTCACAGTACAACTGCATGTTTAGCAGTTAAACCAGTTCAACCCTCAGGCACGACTAACTTGTTGTCTTTAGATGCGAAAATAGACCGACTCCCTGACTCCCCACCCCCCCCCCCCCATGTGACACTATTACACCTTTTTATTTTTACGCTATTTTCTTTTCTTTAAATTGCACCTTTCTATCGCTTATTGTTTCTATATTTTGTCTCTCCATTTTTTGATTTATTTGCCTTTTTTTTTTTATTAATTTCTGTTAATACTCTCTGATTAATGTTCAATTGTCGGCACCGATTGCGCAAGAGCACATTGCTTGTTTGCAAAAACTAAGATAATAAAACTGATTCTGATCCTGATTCTGATCCTGATTGTGATTGTGATTCTGAGATGATTCTTTCGGGTGTCATCATGGCAGACCGTACCGGAGATGGAAAGAGAAAGAAGAAAAAGAAGAACTACAAAAACTGCAAAAGCAAACAGGAAGTAAACGTCGTGGTATGTCGTCAGGGTACGTCGTCGGGGTCCGTTGTCGGGGTCCGTCGTCGGGGTCCGTCGTCGGGGTACGTCGTCGGGGGTCCGTCGTCGGGGTACGTCGTCGGGGTCCGTCGTCGGGGTACTGGCGGCGCGCGTCACTACCTGCGTCCGCGTCTCCTTTGTACGGGTTGAACTTGGGCTTGGGCGCCACCACCGGGGCAAACTTCTTGGGCGCCTGTTGCTGGGAGACGGAGATGCTGGCGTTGCCGGGCGTGGTCTCCATGCGGGCGGTCACCTGACCGAGGGGCTCCGGTTGGTTCCACATGATCTGCAACGAGACACAGGCCACAGGCCGCGGGGTCAACCTATTGGAACGCCACCCCGTCACCGGTGGATCCCATCAGCGGGTAAACACATTGGAATGCACCCCATGTATCAGCACTTCTTCAACACCCAACACCATTTCTATTCTAGTTAACTTGTTTTACTTAATGTCTTACTTTTATTGTTGTTATACACTTTACTTTTATTATTTTATTGTTTTTATATTCTTATGTTGTTCATCAAGATTAATTAAGTTCACATGGCCTCTACACCGAACGCACACCCGTGCTCAAGGGTTTAATTTAAAAATAATTTAACAAGTATGCAGCTGTTGGGAAAACTAGAAAGGTAGTTTGAGACTTAGACGGCGTCTTTAAGGAGTCTATTACGACAATTACAACAGATGCCGCACGGCTCACGTCTGCTCATCAATCACGACGACTTTAATAAATCCAGAGACAGTTTTCAACTTCTCATTAAGATCTTTGATACATCTTTCAAAATCCAAAAAAATCAAAAGTCATCGCGCAAATCCATGGAAGGTAGAAATATGTGCACACTGAAATGTCTGTGAGAGTAAAAGTAGACAATTATGCCGACGCTTTTAACTAATCATTAAGCTAGAGTAGGCTGGACATAAAAGTCCATTTGAAAATGACAAACTCATGTAAAAGTATTTAAGATTCAAGACGTTTGTCACACACACACACACACAGGATGTGCAGTGAGATTAAAAGTAGAACAGAACAATACAAATATCATGATATAATTGGAGGGATCAGGAATCACAATAGCCACACTATTTACAGTCCTTTAGGATGAGGCCATCCTGTAAAAGAACACGGACTACAATTTAAAGTAATAAAAGTCGTCTTAAAGTCGAAAGTGAAAATGTACATAGAATGAAAGTTTGTGCAGTAAACGTCCTGCTAATCACCCCCTGGGCCCCTGATCGGACGCTAAAAAGACGTGTGTGTGTGTGTGTGTGTCTGTGTGTGTGTGTGTGTGTGTGTGTGTGTGTGTGTGTGTGTGTGTGTGTGTGTGTGGTGTGTGTGTGTGTGTTGGTGTGTGTGTGGTGTGTGTGTGTGTGTGTTGTGTTGCTGTCGTTCTCTCAGGCTCACCTGTCGACGGCCTAGCCTGCTGCCAAGCCGACAAAAGGTCGCGTAAATCAATTCGCCGCGATTCTTCAGCGTGGAATGTGTTCAACACAGAGTCATTATCCACGCCGGTAGTTAGCTACTTAAAATTAATAAGGTTGCGATACCAGTTTTGTCATTCAAGGCTTGCGCACGCCACACACACACACACACAACACACACCGCATATCTAGAAAGAAGTTACTTCATGACAACAATTAATTCCCTCAAATCCTCCCGCAGGGCAACCAACCGATCGCCGACCGCTCTCATTAGTGGAATTGATATGTGGAGCGATTCCGGAGGGACCTTGAGATAAAAAAGCTTTAAAAAAAAAAAAAAAAAAGGAGAAAATCAAAAGGGAAAATGGCCAGCGGTAGTCTCCAGTCTCCGTAGAGAGAGAGAGAGAGAGAGGAGAGAAGAGAGAGAGA
>PIJE02002118.1:0-5000 GCA_002895965.2 Coryphaenoides rupestris | reverse complement strand
ATATTTTTTATATATTTATGTGTATTTCTGTGTCCTTCCTCAAATTATTGTGTTTCCTATTGGCTACTTCATCGCAGCAATAAAACAGAGACTCTCTCTCTTTGTATGTTTTTTAAGCGAGAAGGATCAGAGACGTGATGCAGAGTCAGAGTCAGAGTCACAGACAGGAGAGTCGTTTTGAGCGTCGCTCCGTCGACCGCTAACGAGCCGATCGTCTGCTCCGCGCGCTGGAAGCGGGCCAGCGGTTCGTCGAGGAAAAAAACGCGTCGATTCGTTTATAGCACCTGGAGTCTGGCTTCTGTTAGTTTACAGCCATTAGTGTTGTCGTCTCAGTTTCACGCCGGTTATGTTTAGTTCTACCCCCCCCCCTCCCCTCCCCCATCTCCATTTACTCTGACCTGTAAGGTTTGCTGTCGGACCAGAATTGATATAAATCTGATTTACTATCTTTACTAGAACGTTAATCTGCCCAATCTGTATCGGCACGGTACGCGGCAGTGAGGGGAAGCTGATTGGCTGAAGAGAAGATTACATTTTTTCCCTTTTGACAGATTATAAAAGATACACAACCAAGTCTGTTTGAATTAATACAAATATGGATTCCGATTTCAATATTGCAGCATCACTGACTTGAGCGCTGTGTGCCCAACGATGTGGTTCAAGATTTGGGCGTTGGGCGGGAAATGACCTTTGACCTTACGAAAACGCAGCAGGTGAAGAGGACGTGTCAATTTACTTCCGTATTATCAACGTTTTCATTTATCCATTGCTTAATTATAAAATTGTTTTACATATAAAAGTTATATAATCACTTCTATTTTCTTGACACGCTTTTAGGATTCTCGCGTCTTTTAAAATGTGTTGACTGGAAACATATTGACTTGTTTATGCGGTGGCACACGGCTCCGCCAGCGCATACAAACGCAATCTCTCCCGGCTTCCACTTAACACCTATATTTAGTGTAAGAAAATTAAGTCGCTCGGTGGCAGCGATTCCGGAAAAGAAAACATTTATGTTGCTCGCGCGCCCAATTAAAGCCTGGAAGCTTATCAGTTGGCACCGCGGCGACTGCTTCGCTTACATTTAACCACACAAGGTATTCCGGCATGAATGGAGGAGGAAGAACGAGAAAACAAGAAGAACTCGTCTCGCCGAGGAGAACGTGTTCACTCAAGGACGCAAATAAGACGCTTTGGAAAAAAAAAAGGGTGATTACACGGGAGTTGTAGGAGAACCGGGGGCCCGAGCGTACGAACGTCTTTATTTCTGTCATTTTCCCGCGACCGAGAGAAAATGTAAAATGTAAATACGTTTGAGTCTGACGCCCATCTGGTCCAAAACGGATGACATTCTGGAGCTCCAGCCTGCGCCTTCACGTCGCTGTCGGCCGCTCGTCACAACTTGGCAGATCGCAATATGCCGCCGCTTCCCCCCCGCGCGTCCCAGACCGCCGTACGGTAGACGGTATACGGTACTGGTACTGGTACTGGTACGGTACGGGCCCGCGCCGTAAAGATAGATAAGAGTGGGACTGCGTTCAGCCCTTTCTGCGTCGTAAGACCAAGCGGCACTCGAAAGAGAACAAGGGATTCAGTTTGATCCTCGAGGTTTTATCCCGAGAACTTCACAGAAGAGGAGTTGTGAGAGTGACTTTGTGGTGAGAGTTAGTGCTGCGACGAATGATGAAGATAAGAGGAGATAAGATAGAATTTATAAGAATAAAAACAATAAAATAATACATGTAACGTGTATAAGCCTAAAATAATTACAATAAATATAAGATACATTTAGTAAAAATGTTGTCTATGGATTCATGTATTGATTATGTCATTGAGTAATCAATTAATCAATGAATCTAAACCATTAATTTCCTTCCAAAAACGAATACAATACGAAGACACCCCTGATATAGATTGTAGAGATTCACTCCTGACGTGTTGGTTGTTACCTTGCATGGTTGCCACCGCCGTCGGTGTATGAATGGGTGAATGTGAGGCGATACTGTGAAGCACTCTGGATAAAAGCGACGTATGAATGCGATCCATTGACCAGTACACCTTCATAGCGGCCGCATGGACAAAAGCTCGGCCTTCGAATGACAACGCATCTGTAATTTGTGTCATAAAACAAATATAGCGGACTTATGAAGAGACCGACCACACACAGAACAGCTCCTCCTCCTCCTCCGTTGACGAACAGGACACCCGGCGGCACCCGAAGATGAAATACGGTAACTTTTAATGCGCGGCCAAAAGGACGCGAGGCTCATCAAAAGATCGCTTCTTCTGATCTACGAAGCGTCGGAAGCCAGCGGTGAAGTGGGCGGTGCTCCGTGTGATGACCCCCCCCCCCCCCCCCCCCCGCGGAGGACTTTGGGTTTTTTTTTTTTTTCCACCGTTTCTGCCGGAACCTTCCAGGATAAGCGCCCGCTGCATTGCTTTCATTTCAAGGCGTGTGTCCGGCGTGTGAGACGACCGTGTGACTTTTTTTTTGTTGTTGTCCGGGGAAACTCGAACACTGCAAACTCTTTGTTAGCGGACTTTTTAAAATGTGTCGGGTGTTGACGGGAGCCAAATGCAACGCGTGTGAATGCAGCGATTACGTGGTGATACTGAAGAGACACATTTGCGGTAAAACGAATTGAAATTGAATTGAACGAATTGCGTTTTTAGAAGAAATGAAAGATATAAATATAAATATATAGAAACAAATAAAAAAAAAGCATGCATCAATTCTAAATATCGATGTTGAGCTTTGGATGGATGGATGGATGGATGGATGGAGGTCAGATGTGAAGAGAAATTAGCCGGGCGCGGTCTCAAAAAAATCGTATAAATAGTCTCATCCAGAGGCAGGCGCGGTCCACGAGAAACAGGGATTCTCACGTCGCACTTCACTCACTTAAAGTTGACGGACGGCTCTGTCATGACTTAGAAATTACGCAACACAATAACTTACAGCACCTTTGATATTGAACTTTGATATTCACGACCCTCATTTCGACGAAACACGCACACCGCCTTCGTATTGTTGAGCATATTGTATGTAGATGTTGGTGATGCTGATGTTGGTGATGTGATGCTAGATGTTGGTAATACACTCAGAATGACACGTTCTGCTCTTATCTCAGCTGTTATGCAGACAACCTAGCAATTATGAAACTCGTTCTATTAACCTTGTAACTATGAATGCTTGAAACCTGCTCTATTCTTATCTTTATGTACCACAGTGATATACAGTATTGCTTTCTCTCTTTCGACTGATGTAGTCTTTGTAAGTCGCTTATGAAGTGCACTCAATGCTAAAATGCTAAATGCTAGGATTAGCATCAGCAACAACACATGAAGGTAGCCCACAAGAGACACCTGGCGAGCGACAAGGCCAGGCGGGCGTTTAGCGCGACAAAACACCGGCTCTAGTAGCTACACAGCAGCTACTAGCAGGGGGAGGGAGCCGCGCGCCCGGAGGAGAAGGTACAACAGCGTCGACGCGAGGGGCCCACGCATCGCCGGGCTCATCGCCGCCGCCGCCGCCGCCGCCGCCGTCTCTCCGTCACCGCCGCCGCTCAGCGCTCCGCACGCAGCTGTCGTTGAGGAACACCGCCGGCGCTGCAGGTGTCGTCTGAGACATTAATCTTCCGTCGGCGCGCGACAGAGACGAGCCGCCGCAAACCCCCCCCCCCCCCAAAATAACCACAGAAAAACCAAAGAGGTGGCCGCAAAATGGAGGCGTGAAACAAAATGGAAGGAAAAAAAAGGGAAGTTCTGTTCACCGTTTTTTTTGTGTGTTTCTTTTGTAACTGACGTGCTTTCTAGTAATGCTGCTGGAAGCTGCTGGATTGTGTGTGTTTGTCAGAGCGGAGCACTTCTGTTAAGACACCGGCATCACCGGCGTTGAGACGAATATAGCTCCAAGTTGTTTTTTTTTTATTTTCACCGTTTCTGCCGGAACCTTCCAGGATAAGCGCCCGCCGCATTGCTTTCATTTCAAGGCGTGTGTCCGGCGTGTGAGACGACCGTGTGACTTTTTTTTTGTTGTTGTCCGGGGAAACTCAAACACTGCAAACTCTTTGTTAGCGGACTTTTAGAAACAAATAAAAAAAAAAAGCATGCATCAATTATAAATATCGATCTTGAGCTTTGGATGGATGGATGGATGGATGGATGGAGGTCAGATGTGAAGAGAAATTAGCCGGGCGCGGTCTCAAAAAAATCGTATAAATAGTCTCATCCAGAGGCAGGCGCGGTCCACGAGAAACAGGGATTTTCACATCGCACTTCAATCACTTAAAGTTGACGGACGGCTCTGTCATCACTTGGAAATTACGCAACACAATAGTGACGCTTAAATCTTACTTACAGCACCTTTGATACTGAACTTTGATATTCACGACCCTCATTTCGACAAAACATGCACACCGCCTTCGTATTGTTTATCATATTGTATGTTCTCAGATGTTGGTGATGCTCTCAGAATGACACGTCTGCTCTTATCTCAGCTATTATGCAGGCAACCTAGCGATTATGAAACTCATTATATTAACCTTGTAACTATGAATGCTTGAAACCTGTTCTATTCTTATCTTTATGTACCACAGTGATACAGTATTGCTTTCTCTCTTTCGACTGATGTAGTCTTTGTCAGTCGCTTATGAAGTGCCCTCAATGCTAAAATGCTAAATGCTAGGATTAGCATCAGCAACAACACATGAAGGTAGCCCACAAGAGACACCTGGCGAGCGGAAAGGCCAGGCGGGCGTTTAGCGCGACAAAACACCGGCTCTAGTAGCTACTAGCAGGGGGAGGGAGCCGCGCGCCCGGAGGAGAAGGTACAACAGCGTCGACGCGAGGGGCCCACGCATCGCCGGGCTCATCGCCGCCGCCGCCGTCGCCGCCGGCGCCGCCACCGTCTCTCCGTCACCGCCGCTCAGCGCTCCGCACGCAGCTGTCGTTGAGGAACACCGCCGGCGCTGCAGGTGTCGTCTGAGACATTAATCTTC
>PIJE02002117.1:21310-81310 GCA_002895965.2 Coryphaenoides rupestris | reverse complement strand
GGAGGAACGTGCGACGTGTGCGTCACGGCGTTTCTGACACTTCCTGATCGTGTTTTGAAACGGCCAGGTTGTTTGAGAGTGGCGAGGAACCTGCGGACCAGCGGGAAGAGGCGGGGCCGGAGGAGGAAGTCCCGCCCCCACCGTCCAGCGTATCGTACGCTGCCACGGTGGCCCTGCCGTCCACTCCCGCCTCGACGTCCGCGCTCACAGGTAGGGTGGTGGTGGCGGCGTCACCTGGTCACCCGTAACCTGGGCTCCAGCGGTCCTACTGTGTTACAGCAGAACCTCTGATCGGTCCTACTGTGTTACAGCAGAACCTCTGATCGGTCCTACTGTGTTACAACAGAACCTCTGATCGGTCCTACTGTGTTACAGCAGAACCTCTGATCGGTCCTACTGTGTTACAGCAGAACCTCTGATCGGTCCTACTGTGTTACAGCAGAACCTCTGATCGGTCCTACTGTGTTACAGCAGAACCTCTGATCGGTCCTACTGTGTTACAGCAGAACCTCTGATCGGTCCTACTGTGTTACAGCAGAACCTCTGATCGGTCCTACTGTGTTACAGCAGAACCTCTGATCGGTCCTACTGTGTTACAGCAGAACCTCTGATCGGTCCTACTGTGTTACAACAGAACCTCTGATCGGTCCTACTGTGTTACAACAGAACCTCTGATCGGTCCTACTGTGTTACAACAGAACCTCTGATCGGTCCTACTGTGTTACAACAGAACCTCTGATCGGTCCTACTGGGTTACAACAGAACCTCTGATCGGTCCTACTGGGTTACAACAGAACCTCTGATCGGTCCTACTGTGTTACAACAGAACCTCTGATCGGTCCTACTGTGTTACAGCAGAACCTCTGATCAGTCCTACTGTGTTACAGCAGAACCTCTGATCAGTCCTACTGTGTTACAGCAGAACCTCTGATCAGTCCTACTGTGTTACAACAGAACCTCTGATCAGTCCTACTGTGTTACAGCAGAACCTCTGAACTCCATCGTTATTTCTTTTGACCGATCGTCTCCCTGCTCTGGTTGCTAGGTTACTCTGAGGACGGGGGGGTGAAGGCGGGGGACGTGTTCCCGGAGCACGAGTTCGCCGAGGGACCCGTCTGTCTGGACGACGAGGACGAGTTCCCTCCAGTCAGCGGCCAGAGCAACTGACCGGCCCCGCCCCCTACCCCGTAACGCTGCTGTCTGATTGGAGCTCGGATGGAGAGCGACAGCAACATGCAACGCGTACCCGAATATGGTGTTTCCGGTCTGGATCCATTTCTACCCTTGCTGGCCTCGGGTTCTACACGCCCCTCCCCCCCCCCCTCCCCTCTCTCTGTAACCCTGCGTCCTGTCAACCAATCAGAGGAAGGCGACAGTCAGAGCTTCTGAGACATTTCTAGAGTATTCTAGAGTATTCCCGCCTGTGTGCAGGTGATTCATTCCCACATCGTAACGTCTGAACGTGAGTCTTGTCAACACGTGTTAGCCTCACGCAACCTTAACTCGGTTAGAGACGTCGACACTACAGTACAGTATGACCGGTTAGTCACAAGATTAAGTATTCATATGATATTAGGATTTAAAGCGGATTTTAATCTTTTTTTATTGTAAGATTTCAGCCAATCAACAGGTTGTCTCAGGATTCCAGAGGTCTTGTTTCCACCAATGGTGTGTTTCCTCCGTCACACGGAGCTCTGTGATTGGTTCTGTTTTGACCTGCGATGCCAGTAAAATCTTCTCTCTCTCAACGACGATATTCACAATTTGCCAGAGTGTCGGAAATGAAAGGCCATATATTTTGTTATTAGAAAGTGCAAAATGAAATACTTGATGTGCGAAATCTTTCTATGAGTTGTATTCATATGAGATAGTTATTATAAGGTCATTATATGTACTGAATTATAGTGGGACAGTTTAGCATCAAGAACGTTTTAACTTCTGAACAACTTGACATAATTTATGTTATTTGAAGTAAGTATGTATTACACGTCCACACATAGACGTACTGTACCTGGGTAAATGTTGCAGATTATTTCTATGATGTGAATCATTTGTATATAAAGCATGTACACTGAGGCCTACAGCTGTAGACTGGGGCCTGGTTGTCATTTGCTTGACCTGCCAAAAGGAGGCGCTATAAGCACAATAAAGCAGTCTATTCACCCCGGTCTTATTTAATACATCCAATCTACGACACAATGTGAGTGGCAGTACTAAAGTTTTACATTTGGCTACAACTTCTCAACTATTCAATTGGAGGAACATTAAGTAAAATTGATTCAAATTGATTAATTATCATTTCATTGATCAAAACCATAACAGGCTGAAGTGGGTCATTCTGGCCCGGCGCTGATGAACTTCCACTGAGCCCCACCAGTAGAGGACGACATTGCGTCTTAGTGAAAAACTCACTTTTGCATCTCTTCTCCTCATAATTGTTATCAGTTTTCCCAGCATAATCCTGCTGAGATGATTGACAGGCCCACGTGCGCGGCTCCAACCTTTGGTCTGCACATGTTAATGGAGATAATGTCCTAATTAAAAGCACACATTAAAAAAAAACGTTATTCTTTGGGACGTCTTTGCACGACCCATTAATATTCCCGCCCTCGGATTGCATTGAACCAACAACAAAAGAAACCACACATCCAGCAGATCCAGGTTCTTTATCAGTTTGAACAGAAGTGACTTTATCCTCGGTCAGAAGTGAACTCTGTGATGTTCCTCTGTCCTCGATTCACCCCCCAACGACCCCCCCACTGACCACCCCCCCCCCACTGACCCCCCTGACCCCTGGCTGCTTGTGCAACATTGGACTGCCATGACATACAAACAAACACACACACACACACACACACACACACACACACACACACACAACTGTGTACGTGTGTTTGCACCTGTGCCTGTGTGTGTGTGCATGTGTGTGTTTGGCTGTGTGTATGTGTGTATGCGTGTGTGTGTGTGTGTGTGCGTGTGTGTGTGTGTGTGTGCCTGTGTATGCGTGTGTGTGTGTGTGTGTGTGTGTGTGTGTGTGTCCTCCCAGCCTCAGTGCGGCGCGGGGCATCGACAGGCCGCGCGTTGCGGGTCGCAACACGGCGCTGCTGATTGGTCCGTGGTGTAGTCGGCCACAGACACCGATTGGTCCGTGGCGATGTCCCACAGTAGCTCCTCCCTGGCCCTGGTGACCTTCTCCAGTACTTCTTGGTACTCTGGTGTGTCGACGCCCAGGGGCGTGGCCTCAGCCCGGTCGCCGTCGAGGTCAAAGATCAGCGGGGGGTCATGCAGCTGCTGCGTCCCACGACCTCCGCCGCAGGCCTCGGCCGCGCCTGGGGTTCAGCGACAACAACAACGAGACACGTGAACACGACACCACCTCCGGCCTGCAGGTGGCGATGAAGAGCGACGACACAATGAAACGCGAGGAGACGTGCGGCGACGGAGGCCGTAGCCCACCTGTCAGGTAGAAGGCTTTGTGTCGTCCGGCTCGCGCCGCCTGCAGGTCCCCGAACCGCCCGGCAGCGCCACTGTTAGGATGGAAGAGGAACTGCGTGGCGACGAGAGGGGGGCGGAGTTAGGATCGGTCACACAATGTGAACCGACTCCACCGGAATATCGGGTGAAGCTTTAAATATGTGTGTGGGAGTGTGTGTGTCTGGTGACTGGCTTAATTGGCCTCACCTGCCCCAGGTGAGGAGTCTGGGGTTGGGTGGGGCAGCATGCCTGTGCTGCACCTCTGCTCCGTGTCATTTTATCAACCTCTTGCAATAAAGCAGACTTTACTGCACCACTACTGTGTGTGTCCTTGGAGGAGCCCTGAACAAAGCAACATGGCGGCGTCGCGGCCCTAGCTCTGCGACAATGTTAACACCCAGCAGGGGAGGAAAGGAGCAGGAGAGGCTTGTGGCGAGGAGAAGGAACATTCCAGAAGACGTTCCTTTCCCGGTGTCTGTAGTCACCTGCATCGAGCTGTCCTACGACGCGCCGACTGCAGTCGACGCGTCTCCTGGAGTTCTATTTACTGCAAGTGTGCGTGCGTGTGTGTGTGTGTGCGTGTGTGCGTGTGTGCGTGTGTGTGTGCGTGTGTGTGTGTGTGTGTGTGTGTGTGTGTACCTCGCGGCCGGTGTGTCCCCCGTGCAGCAGGAGGTCGGTGGCGTCGATGCCGTCGTAGCGTCGGTCTCCGGGGGGCTTCAGTCCCGCCAGCGACAGCAGCGTGGGGAAGATGTCCATCCCACTGAGGGGCAGGACATGAGGAGTTATGAATTATGGCAAAGATATTATGAATGAAATGTCCACTCCACTGGACAACCGCTGACCATGAGACAAGGATGTCCCTCTTGCGTAAATGTAATTTTGTTGTCCTCCTAGGACATAGGATGGTCTCTCCCAAACACACACAAACATACACAGTGTGGTCCAGAGACCCGGTGTCCATGCGGTACCTGAGCAGGGCGTGGCTGGTTGTGTTGGCGGGTATCCTACCGGGCCAGTAGGCCACCGTAGGCACGCGATGCCCACCCTCCCAGGTGGTCTGCTTGGCCGAGCCCCCGCCTAGCGAGAACCACGTCAGCAGGTACAGTAGGTCAGGTTCTCCAGAAGGTGGTGGTGGAGCACATGATGGATTCTGGATTCCACGCTTCAAGGTATCCGCTTGTGACTGAACCACGGCGGCGGTGCGGACCGCATCATCAGTCCGACGAGGAACTACAGTATATTAATATACTGACAAGAGATTGGGTAGGTGTGTAGTGGACACGTCCCTCTGGAACGTTGTGGTTATTGTATGCTCTGGGTGAGGGTTAGGGTTAGAATCTGCTGTCAGATGAGCTGTCAGAGATGCTGAGACCTTAAGGCCAGCTAAGTGGACCCAGGTATCTCAGGTATGTCAGGTAACCCAGGTAACTCAGGTAGCCTCAGGTAACCCAGGTATCTCAGGTATCTCAGGTAACCCAGGTAACCCAGGTATCTCAGGTAACCCAGGTAACTCAGGTAGCCTCAGGTAACCCTATCACCCGCCTGCGTGAACCGGGTAAACGTACCTCTGCTGGTCTGCCAACTTCCCGTGAAGGGTCCAACGGTCCCTGCGTACTGACACTTCCTCTCCCAGGGGCCGTTGTCACCTGCGCACACACACACACATACACACACACATACACACACACACACACACACACACACACACACACACACACACACACACACACACACACACACACACACACACACACACACACACACACACACACAACACACACACACACACATACACACACACACACACACACACACACACACACACACACATACACACACACACACACAAACACATACACATACACACACACACACACACACAACACACACACACACACACACACACACACACACACACACACACACACACACACACACACACACACACACACACATACACATACACATACACATACACAAACACATACACATACACACACACTGATGTATTTTATGCAAAACACAGGCATATAAAACTAAAATGATCACCTGTTAATAATTGATGCCTCTCTGGTCTTTCAGCCAGTGGACAATTATATCCAAGAATAATAACATAAATAATATTAATAATAACTACTTTATTACATCAGTTCAACCAGTACTCCATCCTAACCCTGGGTTCCTGCCTGTTGTCCAAACCAACACACACGCCTTGAGGTTTAAACTGCTTCTCTCTAAGCATCACACACACACACACACACGTACACACACACACACACACACACACACCCCCACACACACACACACCCACACACACACACACCCACACACACACACACACACACACACACACACACACACACACACACACACACACACACACACACACACACCCCCCCCACACACACACACACACACACCCACACACACACACACACGCCACACTCACACACACACACACACTCACCTGTAAACCAGATGAGTGTGTTCTCAGGGTCGGTCTCATCGGACGCTCGCTTTAGCGCCCCCACCAGGTCGTCGAGCTCCCGCAGGCTGGCCGCGTACACGCCCCGCCCCCCGTCCGAGTCATTGGCGGAGGGAGACACCGGGGGCGGGGCCAAGGGCACGTGCATGTGGGCCGTGGCGACGTATAGCAAATAGGGCTGTCCACGTTGCCTGGCAACGACAAGGAAGGACGTCTACCGTCAGCCAATCAGAGGAGATGAGGAGGTGAAGACGTCAGCTGACACGTGGACGCAGGTAACCTCAACGTGCGGTGGAGCTGTGGAATGCGGGCGGCTCTGTTACGGGAAGAAGATTTGGATCAAAGCGTCCTGCGTGTGCTCAGTGTGAACGTCGTGTTGCTAACATATCGTCTCGGATCCATGAAGTTTGACGAGGTTATCGGCCAACTTCTGAGGGGGAGGCTGACGACACAGCAGAGCCTGCGCCGGAGACCAGGAAGCACGAGGGGGAGGAGTCACGCGGGGTTTCCTGTTTTGTGACGATTTGTGAGATATTTGTTCTGGACCCGGAGAGACTCGGAGGTGCTGCATAGTGAGGCTTAAAGACACCATCACCACTAACACCACCTCCACCGCCAACACGAGCATCACCACCACGAGCATCACCACCTCCACCATCACCACTAACACCACCTCCACCATCATCACCACCTCCACCGCCAACACGAGCATCACCACCACGAGCATCACCACCTCCACCATCACCACTAACACCACCTCCACCGCCAACACAAGCATCACCTCCACCATCATCACCACCACCAACACGAGCATCACCTCCACCATCATCACCACCACCTCCACCACCAACACGAGCATCACCTCCACCATCATCACCACCTCCACCACCAACACGAGCATCACCTCCACCATCATCACCACCTCCACCATCACCACCACCACCTCCACCACCAACACGAGCATCACCACCACGAGCATCACCACCTCCACCATCACCACTAACACCTCCTCCACCACCAACACAAGCATCACCTCCACCATCATCACCACGAGCATCACCACCACCATCACCAACACGAGCATCACCATCACCACCACCACCATCACCACCACCATCACTGTATTGCTATGCAACCTGGCACAAGAATTTCCTTCGGGATTACTAAAGTTCTATCTTATCTTATCTTATCACCATCTCCACCATCACCACCCACAATGTTACTGATATAATTCTGACTGTAGGCTGTTCTCTCCTAACTACGTCACAACAAAGCTGATCATATTATACTGTAAATACACACACAGCCAGGTCCTGGTGTGCACGTGTGTGTACAAGTTATAAAACCGGTTTCCAACAGGACTTTGATTATCCACTATATCTCATCTCATGCCTGGAGACGTGGAGGGTGTGTCTCTCTCTCTCTCTCTCTCTCTCTCACACACACACACACACACACACACACACACACACATACACACACACACACACACACTCACTCACACACTCACTCACTCACACTCACACACACACACACTCTCACACACACACACACACACACACACATACACACACACACACACACATACACACACACACAGTATATTAACCTAGTCTATTATGAGTCAGCGACATATATTGCTGTTTCACTCGTTCTACGAATGTACTTCTTGCCACTTTGGACAAAAGCTTCCGCTAAATGCCCTAAACTAAAGTCAATATTGAAGAAGGAGGAAGAGGAGGAGGAGGAGGAGCAGGAGGAGAAGCAACAGGGAGGTTCTGTGAGGGTCGCTCCGTGACAGGAACACATGCTGCTGATGTTCAGGTCAGGAGGTCAGCGGTCACCCAGCTGCTGACCGCCGGGTGGATGCACCAGACTCAACTGGACTCAACTGGTTCAGCACTTTTTTCCAAAGCGAGATCACAGAATGCCCACGGAGGCGAAACTCCTCAAACGAAAAACCCTACAGCCCTTCTGCCTGTGGTGTAATATCTATTCAACTCATATCTATTCAACTCATATCTATTCAACTCATATCTATTCAACTCATATCTATTCAACTCATATCAACTTCATTCAAAACCTGGTCGGTCTAATGGGCTGCATCAAGTGAGTTATAGTTCTGATCGTAAATGATATGTGACTTGGTAATACACACAAGTACACAAATATACAAATATACGAATATACAAATACAAGACACGGCTTGAGAGTGAACTAATGTCTGTCAGTCTAACGTCTAAAGTTAGTAGTTAGCTGTGTACTCTCCAAACAACAAATATTAAATAAAGAGCAAATTAAAGACGAGAACTGTGCTCTCACCTCTCTCTCTTCATAACTCTGGGATCGTACCCACACCAGATGCATGGAGAGTGAACAATATGTGTTGTCTATCTACAGTCTGTCTATCTCTGTGTTGTCTATCTACAGTCTGTCTATCTCTGTGTTGTCTGTCTATGTGTTGTCTGTCTATGTGTTGTCTGTCTATGTGTTGTCTGTCTATGTGTGTGTACTGCGGGGGGAGGGGGGGGGGACGGGCTGTACCTGGCCCCGTGGATGACCTTCAGGGCTGCCTCTCGGTATCGCCGGGTCAGGGTCCACAGGTCCAGAGGCTGGGCCGCGATGCTGCTGTTCTCCAGCAGAGGCAGGCCCACCGGTCTGGAGTCAACAACACAGCAGCCTCTGATTGTTGAGCGTTGTGTGTGTGTGGTGTGTGTGTGTGTGTGTGTGTGTGTGTGTGTGTGTGTGTGTGTGTGTGTGTGTGTGTGTGGTGTGTGTGTGTGTGTGTGTGTGTGTGTGTGTGTGTGTGTGTGTGTGTGTGTGTGTGTGTGTGTGACCGGGCTGTAGTCCTACCTGTGCTCTGCCCGGGACCCGGGGCCAGGGCAGGGCTGGCTGGCCGGCAGGTCGTATCCCGGTACGTCGGTGCAGCCCATGTCGTTACTGTAGGGGATGCCCAGGTAGGAGTCGAACCCTGGCCCGGCCGAGGACAACTTATTACCATCTGCTGCTGCTCTGCTTCATCATTAACAACAAGGTGGTAAATATAATAATCCCCCTTTTTAAAACTCAGCTTGAACTGTTAACTTAAGGAATGAATGTGCATGGAACCAAACCAACAGACCAACAGTCTGAACTCTCAACAGTCTGTCTGAACTCTAAACAGTCTGAACTCTAAACAGTCTGTCTCAACTCTAAACAGTCTGAACTCTAAACAGTCTCAACTCTAAAACAGGTCCTGGAAAGCTCTAAACACTCAGTCTGAACTCTAAACAGTCTCAACTCTAAACAGTCTCAACTCTCAACAGTCTGAACTCTAAACAGTCTGAACTCTCAACAGTCTGAACTCTAAACAGTCTGAACTCTAAACAGTCTGACCACTCCTAAACCAGTCTGAACATCTAAACCAGTCTCAACTCTCAATCAGTCTCAACCTGCTAAACAGGCTGAACTCTATAACAGTCCTGAACTCTCAATACAAGTCTCAACTCTAAAACTAGTCCTGAACTCTATAATCCGAACTCCCGGCCCCACGCAATCTAAACAGTCTGATTAACTAGTCCTCACTACGCTCTCTCACTCTAAACAGTCCTGAACTCCTAAACAGTCTCGACTGCTCAACAGTCTGAACTCTAAACAGTCTGAACTCTCAACAGTCTGAACTCTAAACAGTCTGAACTCTAAACAGTCTGAACTCTCAACAGTCTGAACTCTAAACAGTCTGAACTCTAAACAGTCTCAACTCTCAACAGTCTGAACTCTAAACAGTCTGAACTCTAAACAGTCTGAACTCTAAACAGTCTGAACTCTAAACAGTCTGAACTCTAAACAGTCTGAACTCTAAACAGTCTGAACTCTAAACAGTCTGAACTCTAAACAGTCTCAACTCTAAACAGTCTGAACTCTAAACAGTCTGAACTCTAAACAGTCTCAACTCTAAACAGTCTGAACTCTAAACAGTCTGAACTCTAAACAGTCTCAACTCTAAACAGTCTGAACTCTAAACAGTCTGAACTCTAAACAGTCTGAACTCTAAACAGTCTGAACTCTAAACAGTCTCAACTCTAAACAGTCTGAACTCTAAACAGTCTCAACTCTAAACAGTCTGAACTCTAAACAGTCTGAACTCTAAACAGTCTGAACTCTAAACAGTCTCAACTCTCAACAGTCTCAACTCTAAACAGTCTGAACTCTAAACAGTCTGAACTCTAAACAGTCTGAACTCTAAACAGTCTGAACTCTAAACAGTCTCAACTCTAAACAGTCTGAACTCTAAACAGTCTGAACTCTAAACAGTCTGAACTCTAAACAGTCTCAACTCTCAACAGTCTCAACTCTAAACAGTCTGAACTCTAAACAGTCTGAACTCTAAACAGTCTGAACTCTAAACAGTCTGAACTCTAAACAGTCTGAACTCTAAACAGTCTGAACTCTAAACAGTCTCAACTCTCAACAGTCTGAACTCTAAACAGTCTGAACTCTAAACAGTCTGAACTCTAAACAGTCTCAACTCTAAACAGTCTGAACTCTAAACAGTCTGAACTCTCAACAGTCTGAACTCTAAACAGTCTGAACTCTAAACAGTCTGAACTCTAAACAGTCTCAACTCTCAACAGTCTCAACTCTCAACAGTCTGAACTCTAAACAGTCTGAACTCTCAACAGTCTGAACTCTAAACAGTCTGAACTCTCAACAGTCTGAACTCTAAACAGTCTGAACTCTAAACAGTCTCAACTCTAAACAGTCTCAACTCTAAACAGTCTGAACTCTCAACAGTCTCAACTCTAAACAGTCTGAACTCTAAACAGTCTGAACTCTAAACAGTCTCAACTCTAAACAGTCTCAACTCTAAACAGTCTGAACTCTAAACAGTCTCAACTCTCAACAGTCTCAACTCTAAACAGTCTGAACTCTAAACAGTCTGAACTCTAAACAGTCTCAACTCTAAACAGTCTCAACTCTAAACAGTCTGAACTCTAAACAGTCTCAACTCTCAACAGTCTGAACTCTCAACAGTCTCAACTCTAAACAGTCTGAACTCTAAACAGTCTCAACTCTCAACAGTCTCAACTCTAAACAGTCTGAACTCTAAACAGTCTCAACTCTAAATAGTCTGAACTCTAAACAGTCTGAACTCTAAACAGTCTGAACTCTCAACAGTCTGAACTCTAAACAGTCTGAACTCTAAACAGTCTCAACTCTCAACAGTCTCAACTCTCAACAGTCTCAACTCTAAACAGTCTGAACTCTAAACAGTCTGAACTCTAAACAGTCTCGACTCTCAACAGTCTCAACTCTCAACAGTCTGAACTCTCAACAGTCTGAACTCTCAACAGTCTCAACTCTAAACAGTCTGAACTCTAAACAGTCTGAACTCTAAACAGTCTGAACTCTAAACAGTCTCAACTCTCAACAGTCTCAACTCTCAACAGTCTCAACTCTAAACAGTCTGAACTCTAAACAGTCTGAACTCTAAACAGTCTCAACTCTCAACAGTCTGAACTCTAAACAGTCTCAACTCTAAACAGTCTGAACTCTAAACAGTCTGAACTCTAAACAGTCTGAACTCTAAACAGTCTGAACTCTAAACAGTCTCAACTCTAAACAGTCTGAACTCTCAACAGTCTCAACTCTAAACAGTCTCAACTCTAAACAGTCTGAACTCTCAACAGTCTCAACTCTCAACAGTCTCAACTCTAAACAGTCTCAACTCTAAACAGTCTGAACTCTCAACAGTCTCAACTCTCAACAGTCTCAACTCTAAACAGTCTCAACTCTAAACAGTCTGAACTCTAAACAGTCTGAACTCTAAACAGTCTGAACTCTAAACAGTCTGAACTCTAAACAGTCTGAACTCTAAACAGTCTGAACTCTCAACAGTCTGAACTCTAAACAGTCTGAACTCTAAACAGTCTGAACTCTAAACAGTCTGAACTCTAAACAGTCTCAACTCTAAACAGTCTGAACTCTAAACAGTCTGAACTCTAAACAGTCTGAACTCTAAACAGTCTCAACTCTCAACAGTCTCAACTCTAAACAGTCTCAACTCTAAACAGTCTGAACTCTCAACAGTCTGAACTCTAAACAGTCTGAACTCTAAACAGTCTGAACTCTCAACAGTCTGAACTCTAAACAGTCTGAACTCTCAACAGTCTGAACTCTAAACAGTCTCAACTCTAAACAGTCTGAACTCTAAACAGTCTGAACTCTAAACAGTCTCAACTCTCAACAGTCTCAACTCTCAACAGTCTCAACTCTAAACAGTCTGAACTCTAAACAGTCTGAACTCTAAACAGTCTGAACTCTAAACAGTCTCAACTCTAAACAGTCTGAACTCTAAACAGTCTCAACTCTAAACAGTCTGAACTCTAAACAGTCTCAACTCTAAAACAGTCTGAACTCTAAACAGTCTCAACTCTCAACAGTCTCAACTCTAAACAGTCTGAACTCTAAACAGTCTGAACTCTAAACAGTCTGAACTCTAAACAGTCTGAACTCTAAACAGTCTGAACTCTCAACAGTCTGAACTCTCAACAGTCTGAACTCTAAACAGTCTGAACTCTAAACAGTCTGAACTCTAAACAGTCTGAACTCTAAACAGTCTCAACTCTAAACAGTCTGAACTCTAAACAGTCTCAACTCTAAACAGTCTGAACTCTAAACAGTCTCAACTCTAAACAGTCTGAACTCTAAACAGTCTCAACTCTCAACAGTCTCAACTCTAAACATGAACTGCTAAACAGTCTGAACTCTAAACAGTCCTGAACCTCTAAACAGTCTGAACTCTAAACAGTCTGAACTCTAAACAGTCTGAACTCTAAACAGTCTCAACTCTAAACAGTCTGAACTCTAAACAGTCTCAACTCTCAACAGTCTGAACTCTAAACAGTCTGAACTCTAAACAGTCTGAACTCTCAACAGTCTCAACTCTAAACAGTCTGAACTCTAAACAGTCTCAACTCTCAACAGTCTGAACTCTAAACAGTCTGAACTCTAAACAGTCTCAACTCTAAACAGTCTGAACTCTAAACAGTCTCAACTCTCAACAGTCTCAACTCTCAACAGTCTGAACTCTAAACAGTCTGAACTCTCAACAGTCTCAACTCTCAACAGTCTGAACTCTAAACAGTCTGAACTCTCAACAGTCTGAACTCTAAACAGTCTCAACTCTAAACAGTCTGAACTCTAAACAGTCTGAACTCTAAACAGTCTCAACTCTAAACAGTCTCAACTCTAAACAGTCTGAACTCTAAACAGTCTGAACTCTAAACAGTCTGAACTCTCAACAGTCTGAACTCTCAACAGTCTGAACTCTAAACAGTCTGAACTCTAAACAGTCTCAACTCTAAACAGTCTCAACTCTAAACAGTCTGAACTCTCAACAGTCTCAACTCTAAACAGTCTGAACTCTAAACAGTCTGAACTCTCAACAGTCTGAACTCTAAACAGTCTGCAACTCTAAACAGTCTGAACTCTAAACAGTCTCAACTCTCAACAGTCTCAACTCTAAACAGTCTGAACTCTAAACAGTCTGAACTCTAAACAGTCTCAACTCTAAACAGTCTGAACTCTAAACAGTCTGAACTCTAAACAGTCTCAACTCTCAACAGTCTGAACTCTAAACAGTCTCAACTCTAAACAGTCTGAACTCTCAACAGTCTGAACTCTAAACAGTCTGAACTCTAAACAGTCTCAACTCTCAACAGTCTCAACTCTCAACAGTCTCAACTCTAAACAGTCTGAACTCTCAACAGTCTCAACTCTAAACAGTCTGAACTCTAAACAGTCTGAACTCTAAACAGTCTGAACTCTAAACAGTCTCAACTCTCAACAGTCTCAACTCTCAACAGTCTCAACTCTAAACAGTCTGAACTCTAAACAGTCTGAACTCTAAACAGTCTCGACTCTCAACAGTCTCAACTCTCAACAGTCTCAACTCTCAACAGTCTGAACTCTCAACAGTCTGAACTCTAAACAGTCTGAACTCTAAACAGTCTGAACTCTAAACAGTCTCAACTCTCAACAGTCTCAACTCTCAACAGTCTCAACTCTAAACAGTCTGAACTCTAAACAGTCTCGACTCTCAACAGTCTCAACTCTCAACAGTCTCAACTCTAAACAGTCTGAACTCTAAACAGTCTCGACTCTCAACAGTCTCAACTCTCAACAGTCTCAACTCTAAACAGTCTCAACTCTAAACAGTCTGAACTCTCAACAGTCTGAACTCTAAACAGTCTGAACTCTCAACAGTCTGAACTCTAAACAGTCTGAACTCTCAACAGTCTGAACTCTCAACAGTCTGAACTCTCAACAGTCTGAACTCTAAACAGTCTCAACTCTCAAACAGTCTGAACTCTCAACAGTCTCAACTCTCAACAGTCTGAACTCTCAACAGTCTCAAACTCTCACAGTCTGAACTCTAAACAGTCTGAACTCTAAACAGTCTGAACTCTAAACAGTCTCAACTCTCAACAGTCTCAACTCTCAACAGTCTCAACTCTAAACAGTCTGAACTCTAAACAGTCTGAACTCTAAACAGTCTCGACTCTCAACAGTCTCAACTCTCAACAGTCTCAACTCTAAACAGTCTGAACTCTCAACAGTCTGAACTCTAAACAGTCTGAACTCTCAACAGTCTCAACTCTCAACAGTCTCAACTCTCAACAGTCTGAACTCTAAACAGTCTCAACTCTCAACAGTCTCAACTCTAAACAGTCTCAACTCTCAACAGTCTCAACTCTAAACAGTCTCAACTCTCAACAGTCTAATCTGCGGATCGGGTTCATATCGATGTGATTGTTTTGTCTCTTTGTGTCCGCATCTTAAAAACCTCAAGAGGCCTTCGCTGGGTCAGCTGAGAACCCGGCATTCTGCAGGGACCCCCCCGTTAGGAAGTCAGCCGAAAGGAAGTAGCCCCAGCGACCTCCGGGACTGACCTCTGCTGGTGGGCGCGTACGGCCCGCAGTGACCCAGGTGCCACTTCCCGATCAGGGCCGTGTAGTAGCCCGACTCCTGCAGTGACCGCGGCAACGGCACCTCGGACAGCGGCAGGCCGGCCAGCGAGCGCACGGCGAAGTTCCGCGTGACGCCGGACCGGGCGCCGTACCGGGCCGTCAAGATGGCGGCGCGGGACGGGGAGCAGGTGGACGCCGGCGAGTGGAAGTCCGTCAGTCTGGGGTTCAAAAGACATTCAGTACAAACACATCTTCAACACTTTGTATGTTTGAAAATGGTGCTAATTTACTACCTTTTTATTTGAGGGGTGTAACGTAACGTCTCCTACCTCAGGCCCTGTAGGGCCAGCAGGTCCAGGTTGGGGGTGTTGCTAGCACTCTCTCCGGGCCCCAGGTTGGCCCCCAGGTTGTTGGCTCCCAGGTTGTTGGCCCCCAGGTTGGGCCCCAGGTTGCTGGGCCCCAGGTTGCTGGGCCCCAGGTTGTTGGCCCCCAGGTCCCCCCAGCCGATGTCGTCAGCCAGTATGATGATGAAGTTGGGTCTCCTGGCGGTGGGTGCGGCTCCATCTTGGTTGCCGTGGCGGTGCAGCAGCAGGACTCCGGCCAGGAGGAGCAGCAGAGCTAGAGCCTCCGCCATCTTGGATCACGTCTGGTCTCTGCTGTCCTCATTCACTGTAAATATTCGTTAGGACCGCTTAGTTAATCTCAACTTATTATAACAAGCGGCCTACTGCGACTATATGCTCCACATCCAGCTCCACTTGAAGAAAACAGATTATACACTGAATAGATAAAGATATATATAACATATATACTGTATTATATATACTGTATTATATATACTGTATTATATATACTGTATTTAAACATATTATAGTCTGTGTCTAGAAGGATGAATACATAAAAATATAAACCGTCTGTAAGGTTAAACACCTGCTCAATAATGAGTTACCTGACCAGGTAACAGTTCACCATAGGTGTCCAGTTACCTACATGCCGGTGATAACGCTGTAGTCAAATCAACAGAGCCCATGCCACACACACACACACACACACACACACACACACACACACACAGGAAGTGTAATTGTCCGTGTGTGTGTGTGTGTGTGTCCTCTCACCTCATTAGTGTTGATGGGTTCTGGTCCAGTGAGCTGATGGGTCTCCTGGGATCCAAGCCCTCACTTTAGTTAACTTTGGTCTTTTGTCTCTTTGTGTCTCCAAGCCAATCTAGTGTCTTGGGTGTTGATTACTGTTTTAGTTTAACTTACTTCAGTTTACTGAGTGAGTTCAACTTGTTCAAGATGTAACTTATTTGATTTCAATGGGACAAACAAAAATAAAGACTTGAAGTAAAGACTTTGTAAAAGTTACATTGAATCTCCCTGAAGCTGAATCTCCCCACCCCCTACACACACAGACACACACACACACACACACACACACACACACACACACGCACACACTCCTCCTCCTCCTCCTCCTCTTGCTCCTCCTCTTGCTCCTCCTCCTCTTGCTCCTCCTCCAGTAACTTAATCTTGGTGTCGGAGCCGGTAGGTGGAGGAGGCTCGCCGGCTCTCCAGAGGCGGTGAGTGGATCTATACTACACTATATTATAATATACTACACTATACTATACTATATCATATTATATTTCATTATATTATACTATATTTGATGATACTATATTTGATGATACTATATTGTATGATACTATATTGTATGATACTATACTATAGTACTGGTCTCAGCAGTGGATTCACCGCCGCACGGAGCGGCTCCTGACCGGTGAGGGACCCGCGCGTCCTGGTAGTCTGGGGGGTCTGGAGGGTCTGGGAGTCTGGGGGTCTGGGGGGTCTGGGAGGTCTGGAGGGTCTGGAGGGTCTTGGGGAATCTGGAGGGTCTTGGGGGATCTGGAGGGTCTGGGGGACTAACTCAGTTCGGGTGATCGGGACTTAAGCGCAGAATTCAAGTTCACACGAGGTCTATGGATCTGGTGTCCGGGGCGGTTTATTAAAGCCTGTACCCCGGGACCCGGCAGACTGGTAGACCTGGACTCGGCAGACCTGGACTCGGCAGACCTGGACCCGGTAGACCTGGACCCGGTAGACCTGCACCCGGTAGACCGGTTCAGTAGGAGCCACCGCATGGGGATCTGAGTCTCCTGTGGACAGAACTGGAACCACACGTGTTATAGTCTAAGAGTATTAGAGACTCTATATACAGTCTGTATTATAGACTCTATAATATACACTATATTATAGAAGCTATATTATACACTCTATATTATAGAATCTATATACACTCTATATTATACACTCTATATTATAGAATCTATATTATAGGCTCTATATTATAGAATCTATATATATTATAGACTCTATTATATAATCTATATTATAGACTATTATAGGCTCTATATATATTATAGTCTATATTATAGAATCTATATTATAGACTATGTATGACTCATGTATGCATGTAAGATAAGGTGTGATAAGTTATAAATTAGACAGTGAAACAATGACTATAATATTCTGTATTCTGTATTTCTTGCCAAAGCAGATCTAGAGTCACCACTGTTGGATACATTTAGTTTTTCCAAACGATTAATTGTACTTTAATTACATTTGTAAACTAAATATAACATTAGTTGCCTTGGTAACGTAAAGCCTTCAGTGGTGGAGGGTCCATCTGTTGCAGTGAGAGCTTTAAGAGCCTCACTGTGTGGTCAGCTGCACAGAAATGGGGTTAGGATCCAGAACTGGGACCAGTTTGGCCCATTCAGAGGCCACACTGGATTATTGTAATAATAAGCTTTTCAATTATGGAAATAATATGAGCTGCATACTTTACAGGGGAACCGGTTGCGCAGCCAGTCCGGATAAAACTGCTTCTTTTTAAAAAACGATTCTAATTTACATTTGTGAGAGATGTATGAACTTGTAATGTTACCGTGGACTACAGCTCTATAAGCCAAGGTTAGTTGGTGTGGTTTATTATCTAAGGATGATAGCTGGCATACTAATTTACAGATCTTTCTAAAGCTTTACTCGCATGTCCCAGAGGAAGAGATTGTTTTTCATCCCAAACCAACCGCTGTCCTGTCCCGTCTCACCCCCAGAGCGTCATGGCGGTGCGAACCCTGGGAGGCTGCGGCCTCTTCCGGCCCAACCGGTACCACAAGGTCCCGGACGGGGGCTGGGGCTGGCTGGTGGCCGGAGCCTTCTTCCTGGTGGAGGTGTTCACCTACGGGACCATCAAGAGCTTCGGCATCTTCCTCCAGGACCTGGTGGAGGAGTTTGAGGAGAGCAACAGCAAGGTGTCCTGGATCATCTCCATCTGTGTCTTCGTCATGACCGTCACGGGTGAGTGTCAAGAGGTCAGAGGTCGTCGGGAGGTACAGCGGTCGTCTGGCCACCACCCGAAGGTTGCCGGTTCGATCCCTGGCTCCCCCCTAGCTACGCGTGGAGGTGTCCTTGAGCAAGACACCACCTAACCCCAACTGCTCCCGACCAGCTGGATGTGGCCTTGCGTGGTTGACATAAATAAATGTGTGAATGTTTGCCTTCAATATTTATATAGCACATGTATCCTAAGTGCAACATAAAATATGCAGTCCACTTACCATCAGTGAACACCATGGTTCAGAGAGTTGCTGAAAGAGGAGAAACTTTGTAAAAAATAAAAATAAATAAATAAATAAAAGTATGGCTGGTACAGACAACCGCAAATAAAATTCTATGCAATCCAACGTCATATGTTGATGATTCTTTACATTTAGTTTGCATTTAGTACTTTGGCAGACGCTTGAAGTGAGTTTAAGCTGAGACCTTATGGTACACTGGGTGCTAACCTCGCTGCTAACCCCCCCACAGCCCCCCTCTCCTCGGTGCTGACCAACCGGTTCGGGTTCCAGCCGGTCGTGATGCTGGGGGGGGCCCTCATCGCCACGGGAACCATCAGCACCGCCTTCACCTCCTCCATCAATCAGATGTACATCACTACGGGAGTAGTGGCAGGTGGGGCTCTACTATTAGAATATTAACTATTATATATATATATATATATAACTATTATATTATTATACTGTACTACATTTATTTAATTTGGGGCAGGGTTGATGATATGGTTAGTGGGAGGGTTTAGTTTGGTTTTAGGGTCAGGCTCATGTTTACGCGTACTTTATGCGTAGGTTCAAAATGGCTGTTTTGTCCTGACTGGTTCCTGCAGGTCTGGGCTACTGCCTGACCTTCCTGCCCACCGTCACCCTCTTGTCGCAGTACTTCGACCGGCGGCGGGCCCTGGTGACGGCCGTGGCGTCCATGGGAGAGTCCTTCGCCATGTTCGCCCTGGCACCCGGTGAGTCCTCTGAGGGGACGCGGGGGGGACATTTCGCAACACCGTGCAGTTTTTAGTCCGTGTCAAAGTGTTGACTTCGACAAGGAGTTCACACTTGGACGATTGGACTATTATTGGACTTCCAGTGACACTAGACTTACAGGGGATGACAAGACTTGCACTAGGAACTCGGCTACAAAGCATGCAGGCACTCTCACTGTACTGCACTGGTCACTAATCATTCATCATTATACTTTATCATCACAAGTTGCTGCTACTATCTACTATTTACTATTACTATTACTATTTTTATGCTATTGTACAAATATTACTGTCCTGCACGCAGACACTTACTACATTTTTGCACCACCCGCCATAGTATTCCTACTGTGACTTGTCGCTTTATTTTTTACTGTACTTATTAGGTACTACAGTATCTTACGACATTTTTTAGGGTCGTTTTAGAATCTATGTTTATAAGAATACTGCAGGAGTGAATGGGAGTAAGTATTGCGTTGTCCTGGTTACATGTGGCGATAAAGGAATCTTGAATCTTGAAGAGACTATAGTTCTTCATCTATAGTTAGACGAAGGCTCTAACCCTCCCGTCTCCCCTCAGCCTTCGCGGCGCTGCGGGACCACGTGGGCTGGCGCCACACGCTGGTGGTGATGGGTGCGTTGCAGGCCAGCATCATCGCGTGCGGGGCGTTGCTGCGGCCCATCATCGTCATCACCCCGTCCTCCCCGGCGACGGCCAAGACCACCGGAGACTCCCTCAGTTCCCAGGACTCCGGAGTCCAGTCGCTGCCGGAGGACAAGATGGAGGACACGGCGCTGAAGGGGGCGTCTGAGGAAGAGGAGGTGAAGCGGGAGGAGGACACCACGGAGAAGTCGCCGCTGGAGGCCGCGTGGCCGAAGACGAAGACCAAGCTGCTGGACTTCTCCATCCTGCGCGAGGGCAGCTTCATCTGCTACTCGCTGTTCGGACTCTTTGCCACGATGGGTTTCTTCGCCCCGCCGCTGTACATCATCGAGCTGAGCGTGAGCCGCCACGTGGAGCGCGACCGCGCCACCTACATGCTGTCCGTCATGGCCGTAGCTGAGGTTCTGGGCCGGCTGGCGGTGGGCGGGGCCATGACCCGGCCCCGCCTCCGGGGGCACAAGCTGCGCGTGCTGCTGGGCTGCGTGATGGCCATGGCGCTGGTGCTGCTGGGCTTCACGCTGGTGCAGGAGTTCTACGGCCTGGCCGTGTGCTGCGCCGCCTACGGCTTCTTCATGGGCGCCATCGCCTGCACGCACATCCCCCTGCTGGCCGAGGACCAGGTGGTGGGCATCCAGAGGATGGCGTCGGCCGCCGGGGTCTACGTCTTCATCCAGAGCTTCGCCGGGCTGGCCGGCCCCCCGCTGGGAGGTAAGGGAGCACAGGACGTCCTAATTCGGTCGGATTTAATGTATACGCGTTTATTGTATGGCTGTGTTATGTCCTGCATTCTGATTGGCTCCCGTGCGGTCCGGAGATCCAGCATATCCAGACCAGCGGTCCGTACATTTCGGGCAACTTTGACGTTGTTTTGGCGCAAAAGGCACTTCAACACCAGCACTTCTTCCGGTGAAACCGGGAAGTAAAACTGACTGAAACTGCTGAGCGCTGGAACTGGTTCAACTGCTCTATATTAAAAATGGCCACCATAGTAAGGAAGTAAGATTTTATTTCCATAGCAGCTTTTTAACACAGGGTTACAAAGTGCTGCACAAGAGATATAAATATAATTCAGAATACATACATATATTCATGTATACATTATAATACAACACACAATAACATGCATACATACATAAAGGCCATAAACAAAAGATAAATTACAGCCCCTTTGCAGGGAAGGCAAGATGGTAAAAATGGGTTTTGAGAAGTTGAAGCCGTTTACAGACTCTGCTGATCTAACAGAGGGGGTCCTTCCGCTATCACCCTTGGATTTGCGGAAGGAGCTCAATATAAAGGAGACCTTGGTCAGATGATCTGAGTGTCCTGGAGGATGAATATGGATGCAGACGTTCGCAAATGTCTGAAGGGGCGAGGCCATGTAGGGTCTTGTATGTGATAAGTAGTATCTTGAAATCTATTCTATACTTTAGAATAGATTCGGCCGTATAATAAAACCCTGGGTCTGAGATTTCTCGGTACAGACCGAGCGAGGGAGGGAGGTTAATAAGTAGTTAATATTCCATTGAACCACACGCAACTGATAATGAAGTCATTCAGTAATACAAGGAGTTTAGTACTGCTCGTAGTATTTCACAACTACAACTCAGGGAGAGGCAGGTGGTACAATGCTGACATGCTAGCGCTCTCCTGAGAGTGTGTGTGGTGACGGCTGGTGCCCCACAGGTGTGCAGCCTCACCCACCCAGACTCTAACCAGCCTGACTCGGGGTCCTCTCAGGTGAGGCTGCTTAAACCAGCCACCAACCACACACACACACACACACACAGTTGTTGTGTATTAATCATGTCGTCACCCCTCCCAGGCTACTTGGTGGATGTGACCGGGAACTACGGTTCTGCGTTCTACTCGTGCGCGGCGGGCATGGGCCTGGGGGCCGTGTTCCTGGCCCTGGTCCCCGCCGCCAAGAAGTGGTCGCCCTGCGGGACGGAGCGCTTGGAGCTCCCCGAGGAGGAAACACCCGAGGACGGAGGAGGAGACGAGGAGATGAATACAGAGAGCAGGACGAGCACCTCCTCGAACGATAACCAGCATCTCCACCTGCGGACAAACTGTACAAATCTTCCATAGATTCACATGAAAAAGACCAACAAGGATGAATAAAAGTGGCATTAATTACGTGTTTTATGACCGACGTCTTGGCGAGGTCTGTTCTGTTTCTATTGTGGCTGTAGTGTAACCCGCGTGTCACACACGGTGATGTTGGTCCAAAGGGCTTTAAGGTGGTGGCCGTGTCCTTTAATCACTGACTTTTTATCACGGGCATTCCAATGTGCCAGATAAGCAGTAATGATGTTTTGCAAACAAATCTATGTTTGTCCTGAAATATATTTAATTTATGCTAAATTAAGCTACAAATTACTTGAACACAAAAAATGATGATTTTATGTATTTAGTTACTTTGTAATTGTATACATGTATTGTTTTACAGCCAAATAAAAATATACTTTTCTATACAGTTCTTTACCATACAATACCACAACAAAGAAAGGGGGAGTCCACACATGACTGAAAGATAAGATATTCACGAGAACCAAGATATAATAAGAATATAACATGTAATGCGGGAAACAGGAATAACTTAAATGGTTGAATTCAAAATACTGGTTCATGCTGGCAGGCACAGGTACAGTCAACAGGTACAGACAACAGGTACTCACACATACTAGATGACAAGGATCTGACAAAGAGCACAGGAGTGGGGCAGGTATGAATCGGGAGAGTGAACTAACCAGGGGGAGTGAAAACAGGTGCAAACAATCAAGGGCAGGGGAACAAAACAAGGCAGGAATGAACAGAACAGACAACTACAGGTGAGGAGCAGGGTCCAAAAAAAAGGCACATGGGAAAACAGAACAACCAGATAACCTAACACACACACACACACACACACACACGGGGAACAGAGCAGAACAGCAGATAAAACATGAAACACTAAACATCAGGGGAAACACACAAGGAAGGGGCTACACTACGACAGGTGCTAAATCATAATGTCCCATATCCATGCAAAAACCCAAACCACAACTTTCTCGAGGGTGACAGAGATGGATTGGGACACAGAGTGGCTGACGTCGTCCACCTTATGAAGCCTGCAGGCCAACCCCTGCACAGGTGCACCACATCAGCTGACCGCCCTCTCGGCTCCGCCCACTGGCCCCCTGCAGAGACAGCTAGGAGAACCGGGAGATATAGAGGGCCACCACACTCTTTAATAGCCCAATTTATATTCTCTATGAAATATACAACATTGGTTCGAAAGACATTTTGCCGTATTGGACTGCTGGCCCTTATGAGTGGACCATGACAAGCTGTAAGGGTCTGGCCAGAAACAAGCCCATATATATACACAGTACATGGATATATATTTCTTATAACCTGAAGAATGCCCAGGCACCTGTGGAGCCAATCAGTAACAGCCTTGAAGGCTTGGCTGGGTTTGGGGTAGGAGGTTAGCAGCAGGGGGTACACTAGCAAGCTGTGGGAAGTGTGTGTGTGTGTGTGTGTGTGTGTGTGTGTGTGTGTGTGTGTGTGTGTGAGAGTGTGTGTGTGTGTGTGTGTGTGTGTGTGAGAGTGTGTGTGTGTGTGTGTGTGTGTGTGTGTGTGTGTGTGTGTGTGTGTGTGTGTGTGTGTGTGTGTGAATTAAAAAAAGGACCTAAGACTATCTGCAGCACCCTCCTCTATCCTATCTTTTTATCTTCCACTGCGTCATCTATTTTTTTTGCTGATCGGAGAAAATCTCATCCCGTCTCACTCCATGTCCTGTCCGCCATGCGGGTTAAAGTCTGAACACATGGGCCCTCACCCCCCCCCCCCCCCCCAGGTGATGGACAGCTCAGACAACAACATGACATCAGAGCATGTGACGGTCATGAGCTCCCCAGGGCCCGGAGGAAGAGGAGGAGGAGGAGGAAGAGGAACAGCTGATCCGTTCAGTGGTGATGATAGGAGGTCATAAAGGACAACTGCAATGATCATCAGAATCATGAGTCTGATTCTGATGATCAGATGATCAGTGAGCTGAAACAGCCACAGACCAACATCAACTTAATTGGATTACAACCAGCAAATAGCAACAGAAAACCAGAAAATCTAAGTAAACAAAATAAACGTGTAACTTATTAAGTTCAAGTCTAATAATTAATAATCAAGAAGTCAACCCTGCTTGCTTGGTAGGAAATGCAGGTCATAAAGTGTCAGAATGTGGACTTTAGTATGTTGCTCTTTACATATTAATCTCATCTCGTCATGTCTCCCATATCTTCTGATCGACAGCGAGGACGAAGAGGCAGTTTGTTCAGTCTCTCAAGATATAAATAAGAAAGATCTATGTAAGATAAGATAAGATAAGAGATAAGATAGAACTTTATTAATCCCGAAGGAAATTCTTGTGCCAGGTTGCATAGCAATACAGTACAATAAAACAATAGCGAAATCAACAGAATAATACAAATAAACTAACAGATTTACAAATGTACAGTGAAAATATACAAATATTGTAATGTCTGCCGCAATCGATGACGCGCAGACATGAGTCGCCGTCTCAAACGTCGCGGTACTGAGAAAACACGACGAGAAACTTCTAGACTTCCCTTCCTCATCCCTGCAGGTCCGCCCCCACCCCTCCCCTCCGCCAACCCGCATGAGTACCCGCCTCCATGCAAGCCCCGGGTTGGCGGAGAGCAGAGTGACGGCCAGGCCGACCAATGACAGGGTCGCTACAATATATAGGCAAGATAAGATATTCAGACAAAAACAATTTGTCATAATTGAAGTGTAATACTGTGATAATAATAATAATGGTTCGGGGGACGTATTGCACCTGATAGAAAGAATATTAAGAATATTACACATAATGTTGAAAGGTAATGTAGGAGAGGTATTGGACATGATATTAAGAATATAGCACATGATGATGAGAGGTAGTATTACAGATAATATTTAGAGATAACATGATATTAATAATAATAATAATAATAATATAGCACATGATGATGAGAGGTAGTATTCCAGGTCATATTTATAGATAACATGATATTAATAATAATAATAATAATAATAATATAGCACATGATGATGAGAGGTAGTATTCCAGGTAATATTTAGAGGTAACATGATATTAATAAAAGTTCCACTAAGTGTCCACACGGGGCGCTGCTGCAGCTTCTCTTCACTCTTCGTCGCAGAAGAAGAAGGAAACGACAACAACGTGACGTCACGTTACGCAGCGTCACGTAAACAGCTGCCGTTGCGCATGCGCAGACGTAGAGCCCCCAGTATCCCTCGCAGCAGCTGGAGCTCCTGCACCTCCTCCTCCTGCACCTCCTCCCCCGGAAGCTCCCCGGACCCACGCGACACCTCCTCCTCTCCTCCTCCTCCTCCCCGGAGCTCCTCGACCACCGACTCCGACTTCCTCCTCCTCCTCCTCCTCCCCCGGAGCTCCTCGGACCACCGACTCCGACTCCGACTCCTCCTCCTCGGACCACCGGCACCTCCTCCTCCTCCTGACAGGACTGCTGGGATAAAGCCGACCCGGACCCGGAGGAGCAGAGGAGGAGCAGCCACTGCAGCTGAGATGCTCTTGGTGCCCGACTGTAGTTGATGTCGTAGCCCCGCCCCCTGGTTTAGTCCTCTGGCCCGCCCCCTGGTCCTGGTCTAGTCCTCTGGCCCGCCCCCAGGGTCCTGGTCTAGTCCTCTGGCCCGCCCCCTGGTCCTGGTCTAGTCCTCTGGCCCGCCCCTGGTCCTGGTCTAGTCCTCTGGCCCGCCCCTGGTCCTGGTCTAGTCCTCTGGCCCACCCCCTGGTCGCCCTGGTCCTGTCCTCCGGCCCCCACCACCTGGTCCTGGTGGCCCTGGTCCGGTCCTCCGGCCCCCACCCCTGGTCCCGGTGGTCCTGGTCTAGTCGTCCTCTGGCCCGCCCCTGGTCCCGGCCCACCCCTGGTCCTGGTCTAGTCCCCTGACACCTTGAGGTACTCCTGGTCCATCAAGACTCAGAAGCCCCAACATGTTGACTGAGAGCAGGTGAAGTTGACCAACACAAGACATCGGGCGTCTTTGGACACACACATCATCAATAATCAATAATCAATCATCAATAATTGACTCGTCTCTCTCCAAACACAGGAAGCGCCGACGTGGTTCTGACGGCGAGGACGGCCAGCGGCAGAACCCCCACGCCAAGCGGCCCGGCTCAGCTCGGGCTCAGGACCTGCTGCTGGTCTCGGACCCGGGGAGGGACGTCTGGGACTCGGAGGTGAGACCGGGACGCTGTCAATCATCTCCTCGACTGTACATTTGTAAATCTGTTAGTTTATTTGTATTATTCTGTGTATTTCTCTATTGTTTTGTTGTACTGTATTGCTATGCAACCTGGCACAAGAATTTCCTCCGGGATTAATAAAGTTCTTCTTATCTTATCTTATCTTATCTTATTATAGATCAGACTTTTCTTCCAATGCTGCTTTTATTGATCAAACCCTCAGGTAATGTGAAGGTTTCAGCTGCCGGGGGTTTAAATTGTAGTCTAGCTCGGATTAGACTGGGGATCATCCGTTTGTCCAATACCGATTAAACTCAGATGTCCATAAACAGAAACATGTCTGAATATCTGAGTGATATTTATGATTAAAGTGTAGACCTGCATGCTTCAGCGCCACTGGGGTCCAGACTGGCATCCTAACTCTGCCTTCCTCTTCCTCTTCCTCAGCAGTCGTCCAGCAGTGAGGGCAGCGGAGGCGTCGGCAGCCCGGAGAGCGCCGCTGCGTTAGCCAGCAGCAGCAGCAGCACCAGCAGCAGCAGCAGCAGCAGCGGTCTGTACACGTGCGGCCAGAACTGCAGCGTTTCCCAGAGCCCCCAGCCCGAGGACTCTGCCAGCGCCTCGCTGCGGGGTTTCCATGGCAACGGCAGCAGCAGCAGCAGCACTATGGGCGGAGATGGTGGTGCTGGTGTCTCTTACCACCACATCAACCGAGTACTGAGGGAGGCTCACTTCAGCAGTCTGCAGATCAGAGCTCTACCGGGCTCCACGTGACCTCTGACCTATCTCTGAGCCCCGACCCCCCTGCCTGGCCTGCCCTGCCCTCCCAACCCTACTGACCCCTGTCCCTCCTGCAATCATCAAGCTCGGGTCTCAAGCTGTGTGTGGGTCAGGCAACCACAAGCACACCTGCCTTTTCCATAGCCCATCCACTGTAGGTGTGTGTGTGTGTGTGTGTTCGCATCAGACGTGCAAACATTTCATTGGTGCTAATTAACAAAAGAAGAAGATGATGATGATGGTGTGTGTGTGTGTGTGTGTGTGACCGACCAAACTACTAGCGAGGCCCCACAAACCGAAGCACTTTATCCAGTCCTTCTACTTGTTTACCGGAGGCGAGGGTCGTCCGTTTGCGGGGACGCTCCCGTCCTCGTCGCTGTTTACAGGGTCAAGGCGGTCAGACTATCGACGCGTCACACCGAGTGATCGCTCACGGAGCTTACACTCGTATAATAGAATTAGAAATAAATATACGTCATGAACCAAATCGATTACAAAGCGAGTGACGCGGCCGTCGTGGGAAGAAGGTTCAACGTGTGAGAGAAGCCTTGACTCTTGTGGGTGTGGTCAAGCCTGCAGCACCACCACCAAGACACCACCTCACAGAAGACCACCCACCCCCCCCCCGGCTAGTCATGGAGTCCTCCGAGGGGATTCCTGGAGGCTGTGGGTCTGGCCCCAGTGGGGGTGTCTGGTCCCAGTGGGGGGGTCTGGCCCCAGGAGGTGCACAGGACAACATGGTGCTCACAACAACACGAGACTTCATTTTGTACAGTTCTGGGGGGTTTTTTCTGCACATATATATGTAAAAAAAAAACTAAGAAAAAGAAATTTGTTCATTGCAAGCTTGTTTTACACACACACACACACACACACTGCTCCATGACCTGTGTACTACGACCAAGACACTGTGTTCATTAAGTTACAATAAATCAGGATTTGTCTGTTTATGCGTTGTTCATTTTTCCATAATTAAACGCTTGTGTGCAACTTCTTCATTCTAAAACAATGCGCTTCACGTCAGGCGTCGACTGCCACCTACTCGGTAGACCTGCTCTACCTGCCCAGGTGTCAACACAAGATAAACACACAAACCCACGTGAGAAGATGGTGTAAATGGTTTTATTGTTGCACCGTCATAGCAGTCACACTCGTAGACAGCCACACTTCAGCAGATTAACCGTTCGTAACCGTTTGTTATTGCAAACGGAGCTGGGATGCGTTGTGCAGAGCATACGCAACGCTTTGCATTGTTGTTGACACTCAGAGCTACAGTGTTGGGATTTGAACCAAGCCCACGCTGGTGCAGATCGATTATATCTTTGATCAAACACCATCTGGTTATCAAGCACAGGCATCGTGCACTCTGCCCCCTATTGGTAGACAACACGAGTCAACACGATAGCAATTATAAATAAATCAAACTGATATTTAGTTATTCTTCTCGTACCTACAAAACAATGGAAGACACTTTAAACTGTAGACTTTCAGAGAAAAAGTCATCTGTGCAAAACGGAAATTAAGAGTCGCTTAGTGAGCGCACAGGAGATATGAAGCTTCCTCCAACACAACCCTGAGGCTGAACCACAGCCACCTGCATAAGTTATTAAATATATTATATTATATTTATGATACTGAGTTGAACCCATAGCAGCTGAGGTGACAGGCGGCCCCACTGTGTGCATGTTTGGATGACTTCCTAATGGGAGGCCGCCGTACCAGATTAGCCTCAATAAGCAGTTCAAGTTTAGGCATTAGCTCACAGAGTTCTAAAGCTACGCTTTACATGAACACTGTAGAGTTAGACTGTTTAAGGTTAGGTTGACCCTGTGAAGATAGCTTCTTCTCTTTGGGCAATAAATTCAGATGACGAATTAGGTTATGGCTTTTAACATCAGACATCTGCATTGTAATCGAGCTCATAGTGTCAGACCTTTATCTGTTCACACCAGTATCGGGTTCAGACCCAATAATGACACGAACTCTCATCACTTGCAACTATCCCGTCTGTGACGTCGTCAACAGTTGAGGAAGGTGAAGGCGGACGCCGTTTGGCTTTCGGACGCCACGCCGCCGGTTCTGCTGGAGCAGGAAGCCGCGGAGTTCTGGAAGGCGGGAGCGTAGCCATCCGCGGCCGGACTCTCCCCAGCACGGCGGTCCGTCGGCTGCCCCGTCTCAGAAGCCCCGCCCTTGCCACCACAACCAGCTGCATGCCTCTGAACAGAGACGGGCGCCCCGGGCACGGCGGCTCAGAATCACAAAGCGGTTCACTGCTACTAATGCCGCCGCCGCCGCGGAGACGTTGGCCGCTTCCGGCCATCGAGTTCCCGCTGGCCTCGCTCGTCCTGTCGGCCTGGCCTCCACCAAACTCCTCCTCCTCCTCCTCCTCTGGACTCCGAGGAGCGTTTCCGTGGCGATGGGCCGAGGAACCGATCTGGTCGGGTTCTGGTCCAGAAGAGGACGGTCGGCCGCCGATGTCTGTGGAGGAGGTTCTGGCCACCAGGGGGGGCGCCTGGTGGAGGCTGGACGGTGAAGGAGGAGGAGTCACGGGGTAAGGAGAGTTAATAAAGGGCGGGTCATCGGAGGCCAAGAGGCTGCTGGCTGCTACTTCCTGTCTGGGGACACGCCCACTTCCTCCCAGCATGGCTTCAAGTTGCCGCAGAATCTGGACCAGAAAGCAGAAAGCTCACAGAATGAGCGTAGCGGAGTCTGGTGCTGCTTTGTGTTAGCGTGTGGACGGACGCTACCGCGGCCCCTACCTTGGTGGCTTTGTTCGTCACGGGCCCCGGGGGCCCTCCGCTCAGCTCGCTCAGCCGCCGCTGCGTCACTCCAAAGATTTGCTCCAGAGAGAGCAGGTCGGAGGTCAGGAGGCAGGCCACGGCACACAGCGCCCTCTGGAGGACGGGAGGGAACAACACGAGCGTTACGACTCAGCAGGCAGCAGGCAAGATCCTCGCAAGATCCTCGAAAAATCCAGCGTGAAATTAGCTTGACGCTACCATCTGGCCGGTGTGCGAGGACTCCTGGAGCTGTCGGGAGAGCAGCTCCGCCACCACCTCACAGTTCAGTGTGGAGCACCTGACAACACAACAACAATCCATCAGTCCAAACAAAACTATGGTAGTGACAATAGTAAAGTAAAGGAGATCCACAACAACAACACAACAACAACAACAACGGAGGAGGAGTCAGGCAGCGGAACCAACGCGGCGCTGGAGTCGGGTTCTGTGAGGCTCCACCCACTCTTTGACGAAGCGTTGGCTCTCCTCGGCGGTTAGGAAGACGCGGGAGCCCTCGGTCAGCCGGCTGATCAGCGCCACCTCCTGGACACAGTCGCCGAGCTGCATGGCCTCCACCCTGGGGGAGGAGCCAGGAGGGGGCAGTGAAGTAAACCATGAACCATAAACTATAAACACGAACCGACCGGCCACAGGAGCCCACCTGTCCGAATGGTCGCCGCTGCTCTGCCGTCTGCTGCCTCCTGATTGGCTGCCGGTGCCCCCGACTTGTTGCTGCTCCGGCCCACCGAGGCCCCGCTATTGGCCGCCAGCCACACCCTGGGAGGAGTTGTGGGGAGGAGCCGCCGCTGCTGTCCACCTCCCCCAGCCGCCGCCCACCTGGCCGGGGCACCTCTGGGTGCCTGCAAGGGTCAGAGAATGACAGAGAATGACACCGTGTCACTAAACCCATCATTACCAGTAATGTTGGCAGTCTGTAGTTCAATGTTTGTGTTATAAGCCTATTATTTGAACACGCTTTTTATGTTTAGCATATACTGCCAAAATTATTTGAATTTAATTGATATTATTTTCCAATCACTTCAAAAAACATTTCTTTTTATATTTGTACACAGACTTAAGATATTTATATTGGTATCTGTATAAAGTGCCTTGAAAAGGGCTATACAAATAAAATGGATTATCATTAGTAGTAGTATAGTAGTAGTATGATAGTAGTGGTATGGTAGTATAGTAATCGTAGTAGTATAGTGGTGCCACCGTGGCTGACCGGTGGCTCTGTGTGGCGGGAGGTTGTAGGCGCACGCGGCCACCGCCACCTCGATGGGCGTGGGGGGCGCGGCCACGGCCCGGTAGTGGTTGTCGTGGAGACGGAGGCCCTGGTGCTCGGCGGGGGGGAGCACGGCGCTGGCCACGACCTCGGCGGCCTTCTGGATCCGGCCCAGCAGGGTGCCGCTGGTCGCTGGGGGGAAGAGTCCAGCACATTAGACCCAGGACAGAACAGGACCGGTCCAACGTTCCACCAATATTGCAGTATTTCGAAAGACTAATGACGTCTACATGTGATGACCTCTGAATCAGAGGCCTCCCTCCGCGGACACTCACCTGACCCCTTCATCGCCGGGCTGCTGCCGAACCCCTGCATCCCGGTCCGATGGGTGACCCCTGACCCCATCCCTGCACACACACATACACACACACACACACACACATACAGTTTGCATCTTAGGGAGCTCTGGTAGGAGACGGTCAATAGGAGGCCTGGCCCGAGCCTTCGCTAAACCCCTGGCTCCATCTCCCTCGATGCGGGACAACACAAGACCGAAGGCTAATAATATATCTACATTTGACACAATTCACAAACTGAAATCAAGTAAGGATGAAAGATGACTCACCTGGCGTCTGGGCAGCAGGGAAGCTGAGGGAGGGGGAGCTCTTGTCCAAGATGGTATCTGTGAAAAGCAACCTGCCCACTTCCTGTGAAGAGACAGCATTCACTTTAATCACGTGTTCACAGGTGTGTGTGTGTGTGTGTGTGCGTGTGTGTGTGTTCTCCAGCCAACCTGCGCCGTATTCCTGACTTTCTGGAAGAGGGCGGTTCCGTGGACGGGGTCCGGTGGGCCGCTGTAGGCTGAGGACACATAAAACAAACACACACACACACACACACACAACATCTAGTCATTGCAATATTTTTAATTCTAAGGAATTTCTAATACTCGGTGTCTATACACCGACGTAGGAGCGAGTTAGTATGCGGAGAGAGAGAGAGCTTCTCCAACCTGATGCCTGCTGGATGAAGGTGGAGTTTCTGCGGAGTTCAGTGAGGAAGTGGTTTGATCCATGGGCACAGAGATGGACGAAGATCTTCAGCACCTGAACACACACACAATATTGTGTTTATCGTCTTTGAACGCTGTGGTATTGCTGTGAGATGAAAATATCGACTATATCGTAATGCCTAGTTTGATAGTCATGAATAAATATAACTGAATTACAAGGACAACATGCGCCCTTAAAATGATCAATATACTGTATGAGGACATTTTTTGAGTTTTAGTCTGGTACCATACTTTAAACGTCCCCGACATAGGTAATCACAGTAATCAATGACCTCACCAGATTGTTTAGAAGAGCATTTTGAATGCTTCATGAATCATAATTGCGGTCACCTTGATCTTAACGTGGCAGGACTCCACCTGCAGCCGATCCAGAAGGTACTCCAACAGGAACTGACCGCATCCTGCAGACTCGTGGGAGATTTCTGCAGTCGAGCGTCGGTTAAGGAGACGACCGGTGACAGACGGACACCAGCAAACTAACGTCATGCTACTGGACCGCTGACTTGTGACACACTCACAACTACATCAAAATAAATCAGTTCCTGATAAACAATTGAATCTCATGAATGTATGTATATATGTTGACGATAGTGTTATTTTAACTGCCATCTCAGCCAAATGTTGCGGTCCGTCCGATCCTATCTTCTCGTGCTAAGATATTGAAGCGTTGTATCTCCGCTATTGCAAAACAACACATAAGTGACATAAGTGTGTCACCATTAGAGGCTACTTGTGTGTGTGTGTGTGTGTGTGTGTGTGTGTGTGTGGTGTGTGGTGTGTGTGTGTGTGTTACAATGGTTGGTGGACTCCTAGTATGACCACGACCCGACTGGTGAAGGATCACGTTCCGATCTCCCTGGAAGAGGTTACCGCGGAGCCAGGGCTGCCTCATCGTCTGCCTGTGGCCCTTCATCAGCGTGGGGGATCTTCAGGAGGGGGGGGGGGGGGGGGGGGGGGTACCGGAGGACCGGGGGGACCGGGAGGACCGGGAGGGGAGGGGGCAGAGTGGTACACAATCAGCGTTAAAAGGCTCCTACTATCCCAACAGGTGTGAGCGTGACTCGCCACTACAAGCCGTTTCCTAAATAGTCATTGTGACAAAGTGACATCACAAGTGGTGGGAGTGTCCACCTGTAGATGTATGCTGACTAGATCAGACTAGCACCCTAGTGGACTGTACCATGTACCATTTACATGTACATTTTGGGCATTTGACGCTTTTATCCAAAGCGACTTACAAAGAGTATCCCAAAGTATACCAACTGGTAAATTGATCTAGTCAGCATACATCACAAGTGGGAGTGTCCACCTGTAGAGCCTAGTGGACTGTACCATTCACATTCACATTGACATTGACATTTACATTTACATTTAGGGCATTCGACTTACAAAGAGTACATTTGTACCAACTGGTACAAACTAAACTGATCAGCATAGTCAGCACACATCTACAGGTGGACCTCCACTTGTGACGCCAGAATAACAATTAGCTAACCACGCCCACACCTGGTGGTACAGTGTATATATAGGGGCGCTTTAAACTAATTAATTCTTAAATGTGTGGAATGTGTAATTAAACTGTTAACACACCAAGCCACTCAGTCCCCTCTATGCTAAGCTACATGCTAATCTACACGCTAGGCTAGGCTAGGCTAGGCTAGGTCAGCCAGACAGACACACAGTCAATAGATCAGACAACAACAATAATAATAATAATCATAATAATCATAACTTTATGGTCACGTACTTTAGGTACAAACGCAACTCGCTCCATCAGCGCCGCCATGCTGCTACTTCCGGGTTGGGGGCGTGGCTCAACACTTGACAGCTGACAGCCAGCCAATCACACGGCGGCTACGCTCCGCCCCCGCCGGCTTTTTGCTCGCCAGCGAATTTGGCGCCACTTCCTCTGATTGACGCCACAGCGGACCAATCGGATCGTCTCGATTCTCTCGACGACGACGACGTCTACAACATGGCGCCGCGCTGTTGAAAGATAGCGCGTCGTGTCGTTGCTCTTATGGATTAATAAGATAAAATAGAGGAGCTTGATAATATTTATGATGAATATAACGTCTTATTAATGTGATGTTCAACTCTCAGGTACGTTGTTGACCAGTTGTTGGCCATGTCGGCGCCCAACTGGTGGGCCCGCAGCCGCGAGATTAGCCTGCGCCGCTTCCCCGAAATGATGGCTCGTGTGTTCCCCGGCAGAGGTGAGGATTCGGAGGAGCTAGGGGGTGAGGAGAGGAGGAAGCCAGGGGGGTGAGGAGGAGGAGGAGGACGCCCAGGGGGTGAGGAGGAGGAGGAGGAGCCAGGTGGAACAGGGAGTGGGAGGCGGGTGATGGGGGTAGGTAGTGAGGGTGGGTGGTAGTGATGGGTGGGTAGTGATGGGTGGTAGGTGGAAGGGTTGGTGATGGTGTGGGTGGGTGGTAAGTGATGGGGTGATGGATGGGTGGGAGTGAGGGTGATGGGGTGGACTGGAGGTGAGGGCTGGGTGGGTAGTGATGGGGGGTGGTGGTAGTGATGGGTGGGTTGGTTAGTGAGGCTGGGTGGGTGATGGGTGGGTGATGGGTGGACTGGAGGTGACGGTGCTCGGGGTCATAATGCAACACACACACACATGTCCATGTCGCCCGTCTTCACTGTCCTCATGTCCTCCCCATCCCGTCCTCACCGTGTCCTCCCCGTGTCCTCATGTCCTCCCGTCCTCACCATGTCCTCCCGTCCTCACCATGTCATGTCCTCCCCGTGTCCTCCCTTCCTCATGTCCTCCCATCCTCACCATGTCCTCATGTCCTCCCGGTGTCATGTCCTCGTGTCCTCCCCGTGTCCTCATGTCCTCCCGTCCTCACCGTGTCCTCCCCTGTCCTCCAGGCGTCGGCGTATGGAAGATGTGTGGCCGCCACCACGGCCGGTAAGCAGGAGCTGAAGAAGGATCTGTGTGCTCAGGAGTTTGAGGCTCTCAAAGCGTGCGTCTTAAAGGCGGTGAGTGTGAAGCGATGGTAAATATAAACACTAATGACTTGAGATCCATCATACAAATAAAACCATTTCCTTCCTGCAGGCCAAGACGGCGGCGAGATGACGACGCTTTCCGAGACGTTCTCACCCACTGGACGGCTGAATGTGTCCGTATCATAACCCGTCACGGAATAGAGACTAAGATGACAATGATCGTTTCCTATTATGTCAGGAAATACAAGTGTGATCGATATAATTTATGCAATCAATCATTAAATGTGACACAAAAAAACACTCAAAGTTGCCTTAAATTTTTATTTCCAGCGAATACAAAATGTTGAAAAATAGTCGAGTGTGACTTCAGAAACACGTTTGTAAAAATATCATCTCGGGGCCCCCGGAGTGGCGAAGACGTGGGAAGATCTGCTTCCACCGCAACGATCTCCCGTCAGTCACTGGATTACAGGGAGTGGAAACTTTAAAGGCACCGAAGGAATTGTTTAAAGGATTTGGAAACTTCAACAATCAAATGAAGTTAAGCAACGTGTCAGAATCATAAACGTTAAATCAACTTGAACCCAAAACATCACCAAACACAAAGAATGGACCTCGTGAGAATAATACGGAGATTCGTAACGAACAAACGATCCCTCGGGAACATTTGAGGAATTGCAATATTTACAATTCACGAAAGGTTGCAGAACACAACAGAGCCGATCGGGCAAACGCACGCACGCACAAAAACCAACACAACACAACACAAGCCTTCACAAAACACACACAAAAAATACATGACTTGTTGGATATATACACACACGGGATTTCCTATACAAAATAAGTTATTATTTACATAGAAATAGGAATTTGATAGACTTTGGATCGATCTCTGACGCGCGATGTACAATATCAAAGCAAAGACTACATCTCTAATATCATTCATCCTTACAGCATATCCTAGAAGCTTTCTCGATTGCACATCGATAAGCTCTCAGTTGGGCCTCTTTGGTCACCATGGAGACGGTGTGTATATAGCATGGCTGTACATTATGAATGTATTATGGTCTGTGTGCGTTTGTTGTGTTGATGTTCTCCGTGTACACATGTAGGACACAAGCCGCTTGACTCCTCTCCGTTTGAGAATCTGAACAGTTTCCTGCTGGTCTACGAGTGTCTGAGACAGAGCACTGGGGGGGGGGGGGGGGTGAGGACGGAGGGGGTCAGAGGTCATCATCTCGCCTCTCCCAGTCCACGTGTGATGGAGGTGTTCCCACTGAAACCCGCCCTCGCTGCTCACATTTCTTTCTGGCCCTCGTCGGCGGCGGGGGTCTGTTTGATCTGCCGGCTGCGCACCACGGCCCCGCCGCCCAGCAGCTGGCCCTCCAGGGCGGCGTGCAGGTCCGGCCCCCCCAGCTTCAGCAGGGGCTCCAGCCTGGGCACAATCCCCAGGGAGTCCTTCAGGGGCCCCACGTCCCGACGCCGCCTCCTCCTCCTCAGGTCCGTGTCTTTGTCCTGGGAGTCCTGCGCGGCCTTGTCCTCCCTCTCCTCCGCTCGGACTTTGAGGTCCCGGCCTCCTTTCTTCAGTGGCTCCTCCTCCTCCTCCTCCTCCTCGTGCTCCTGCGCTCCTGCCTTCGCCCGTGCCGCCGCCTCCTCCTCCTCTATGGCGCGCGCCTGGATCTCACTGTCCATCTTCCGCAACTCCTGCTGCAGCCTCTCCTCCTCCTGCCGCACCTGCTCTCTTCTCTCCAGTTCTAGTCTCTCCTTCTCCTGTCTCTCCTTCTCCTGTCTCTCAGCCACCTCTCTGGCGGCTTTCTCCTTGGCCAGTTGCTTCTTCTCCTTCTCCTCCCTCTCCAGCTCCTCCATGGCCAGCCGCTCCCTCCTCTCTCGCTCCAAGCGCTCCTTCTCCACCCGCGCCTGCACCTCCTTCTCTATCCTTTCCTTCTCGGACCTCTCCAGCCGCTCCACGCTCTCCTTCACATTGTGAGGCTCATCCTTTGCCACGGCGACCGCCGCGCCGTCCTTGGCAGCGGCCCCGACGCCGTCTGGTCTCCTCAGGGGCACTCCCCTGGCGCCCAGCTCACGTTCCTCCTCCTCCTCCCGGGGGGCGCCCACTGCTACTCCTCCTCCTCCTCCTCCTCCTCCTCCCCCCTGTGCGACTCCTCCCCCCGCGCCCCCGGCCACGACGGCCTCCTCTCCGACGACCTTGTGAGCCCCGGGGGCCGGGACGGCGGCTTTAGCGGCCGGCTGGACCTCAGCGTTCCTCTCCCCGGCCTGGTTCTGGTTCTGGAGCCCGGCCCGGAGCTCAGGGTCCACTGCTGCCAGCTTGGGGTCCGAGGCCAGAGCCGCGTCCTGAGGCTTGGCTGCCCCCTCCAAGGCCCCCTGGCGGTTCTCCTGGACGCCTTTCTCTCCCCCCGCTCCATCCACTGCCCCGCCTTTTAAAGGGACGATAACAGGAAGAACTATTTGACACTTGAAGACAGAATGCAACACAGCAGCACCCCGGGACTCCTCGTGCTCTACCTGACCTTGTATACATGATACAGGAGGCGTGTGTGTGTGTGTGTGTGTGTGTGTGTGTGTGTGTGTGTGTGTGTGTGTGTGTGTGTGTGTGTGTGTGTGTGTGTGTGTGTGTGTGTGTCGGCCCCGCCCTCACCTCCAGGCAGGATCTGGTGGATCTCCTTGTGTTGCTCCTCGATCACCGCCAGCAGCTTGGCCTGCTGGTCCAGCAGCCGTTTCTGGGTCTCCTGCTGCTCCTTGATGACCTGCAGCAGAACCGCGTGGTCGTTCTGGCCTTCTGCACGGACACCGGGACACGGGAAGGACGGACAGACGGAGGCATTAAGGGCGGGACCCGAGTTGAAGACGTCGCTACACCGCCGCCGCGGCGATGAGGCCGGTGCTTCCTCTCTACGACCGTCCCCGTGTGTTTATGCGGCGAGGAGGCCGACCCCCAAGGATCATTAATCAATTGAATTGGTTAATTATAGAGCTGAACGATGTATCAATCATATTGCGATCATATTTCGACAGATATTGCGATTGCGATATGATTCGCTATTAGTTGGGCATCTAGAGAAGCTCTTGGGATGTGGAGATTGTTCGTGGCCATATTGCGATTTCTATAATATTAATTGTTCAGCCCTAGTTAATTGCGTGTGCGTTGTCGTGTGAGTTCAACTGTCATGTAAGCAAACACACACACACAAACAGACAGACAAACTTAAAAGTAAAGTTATGATAATAATAACCAACATAAATCCAAGTCAAGTCAGACGAGGACAAACAGACACTTTGTGGTTGCCAACAAACTACGTAGGACTGTGTTAGCGTGAGCGATGAGTGGGCGGAGTCACCGTGTGTGTGTGTGTGTGTGTGTGGGGCACACATTTGCGTAACTAAAGGTGACATGAAAGGCAGAGACAGACAAAGTTAGGACAAAGAGGCAGCGAGGGGTCAAAGTTCATACCTGCGACCAGCTTTTTAATCACTGCGAGGAGCCCAGAGAGAAGAGGGGAGAGACACAGAGAGGGAGAGAGAGAGGGGGAGAGGGACAGAAGGCCATGGTGGAAGGAAGCACATTGATAAATACGAAGAGAAGAAGAAACTATAAGGCAACAAAACCTGAACTAAAGCCTCAGCTCTGCTACTGAGCTGACATCTCAACGTTCATCAGAGAGGAGAAGGTGTGACGGGTTCAGCCAGCAGGGGGGAGCGCAGCATTCCATCGTACGACCGTTGAAGAGAGCGGCCAGGCAGGAAAAAAAAAAAGAGCGAAACGGAGACCCAAATAATACGAAATGGAAAGCATCCTGAAGCAGTCGTATGAAAATATAGGGTGCTGCCACTCCTATCCAACACCGCATTTGGTTTTAGGAGACGCTGGCCGTGCGGCATAAGAGAGGGCACGGCATAGTCGTTGTCGGACCCATTGTTGGATTCGTTGTTGGACCGTCGGATTATTCGTTGCTTGGACCGTAGGACCTCGGGCCATTGACCATTTGATATAGCCTTGGTGGCTCGTTGATCCATACTTTCGGTTGTCCGTTGGAATAAACACGTTTGTACATTTGACTCCCCTCCCTTATTTCACACGCAGCTCGAGGCTGGAACAAAATGGTCAAGGAGGGTTTTCTAACGCGAGACCCTCTCTCAGTCGAGGAGACAAATGAGACAAAACCACCGGGTGTGAGCGTGGTGCCATCACACGGTATCCAGCATACTTCTGGGTGGACACTCCCACTTGTGATAAAGTAAAAAGCCCTGGTTTTTGAAACCGCTTGGAATGGCCGATCACGCCCACAGCTGGTGGTGTAATACTGTACGTCTCCTTTAACCAACACCACCCACCAACAAATGCCCCACTCTCCGTAACCGACACCACCCTCCACAACTCACCTTCCATCTTGTCCTCTCCTCCTGCTCCGTCCGCGGCCGGCGGTTTCTCTGCTCCTTCGGCGGGTGGAGCTGAAGAACCAGACACACCACAGGAGGTCAAGCCCCGCCCACAATCACCTTGGTGTGCTTATGATGAGTGTGGTGCATACAGATCTAGACCTATAGAATAATAATTATAATAATATATAATAATAATAATAATAATATATTAATTGCAGTAGTACCCGTGTTTCCTAATAACCACTCACGCTTCACGTCGGGGGCGTGCCCGGCCTCGTTTGACTCCTCCCCCGCCGGAGGTTCCTTTGCGGCGTCCGGCTTGTCCACCTTCAGTGCCGGGAGCGCCGCCTCCTTCCGCGCATCCTCCCGCACCTCACTGGACACGACCGCGGCCTCGGCCCCGTCCACCATGTCCTCCACCTCCTTCTTCACCACGGCGACCGCCGGGTTCTGCTTCTCCTCGGTCAGCTTCTCCTCCTCCTCCTCCGCTACCACCTGTGGCTCCTTTTTCACCGCCTCGCCTTTTTCTCCTCCCACCTCCTCCTGGGACTTCTCCTCTGCTCCTCCTCCTCCTCCTCCTCCTCCTCCGACAGGAGCGACAGGCAGCTGCAGGTCCTCCTCCAGCTCAGCGTTGTTCTTCCTGTTGTCCACCTGCACCTCGTCGTGGGGGATGGGCGGCTCGTGGCGGTGGGCCTCGGCCTCGGCCACCGCCACACCTGAGGGTGGGGGGAGGGTAAGATGAAGCTTTTCCACCAAAAGCACCTGGAACTTTTAGTTTCAGGAACTACTTTTCAGGAAGTCAAATGTTCGTTCAGCCCTCAGTCCCCGACTGCGTTTCCACGGTGAGACCCATGAAGATGAGGCTGATTAGTGGAGGCTTTGAGTGTCTTGAAAAGCGGCACAAAAATGCAATTAATCATCATCACTATATTCACATTGTAACGGACGCAATACTGATTTTGTTGTGTCTGATTATTTTCTCAAGTGTTTCTCTTTTTAATGACGTGTATTCACCCGATGTAATCGGGCCGAGGCATCCTCACGCCTTAGCCTCCTACCTGCTCCGCAATTACATCTTCACTTAATTAACTGGTTTGGATAAAAGCCTCTGATTCTAATATCTGCCATTGCTGTACAGTAAGTCGCATCACACCACCGCAGTGAGATTGGAACCCGCAACCCCCAGACTGGATACCTGGCCACCCCACCTCACGGCTACCAGCTCGCTCCAGCTCGCTCTCCAGCCAGTACGTGACGGCGCCGTACGTGATGGCTGCCGTGTTGCGAGCTCTCGTAAGCCATCTGATGCTTATGTGCCGACCATTCTGGCTACCGCGGGAGTTTACAGCAGTAACCGTGACTGCTGTGTACATTCCCCCTCAAGCCAACACGGACATAGCGCTGAAGGAGCTTTATGGGGCTATCAGCGAACAGGAGTCGGCTCACCCGGAGGCTGCTTTCATCGTGGCGGGGGACTTCAATAAGGCGAACCTGAAGAAAGTTCTCCCGAAGTTCTATCAACACATCACAAGCAACACACGGGGCGAGCGGATCCTCGACCACTGCTACACCCCCTTCCGGGACGGCTACAAGTCCCTCCTCCGCCCACCGTTCGGCAAATCAGATCACCGCTCGATCCAACTACTCCCCGCCTACAGGCAGAGACTGAAGCAGCAACCAATCGCTGTGAAGGAGGTCCAATGCTGGTCGGACCAATCAGAGTCTATGCTGCAGGATTGTTTTGATCACGTGGACTGGGATATGTTCAGGGTTGCGTCGGACAATAACATCAGTGAGTACGCGTCCTCAGTCACCGGGTTCATCAAGAAATGCATAGATGATGTTGTTCCTACTAAGTCGGTTCGGATTTATCCCAACCAGAAACCGTGGATTAATGGCGATGTTCGCGCCGCACTCCGCACGCGTAACGCCGCCTTTGACTCCGGGAATATGGTGGAATATACGAGAGCCCGCTACGACCTCCGCAAGACCATCGGCTCTGCCAAGCGGGAGTATAAGAACAGGGTGGAGGACAAATTCAAGAGCCACGACGTGAGGGGTGTGTGGAAGGGGCTGCAGACAATCACGGACTTCAGATGGAGAACCAGCGGTGTAGAGAACTCCTCTACCTCCCTCCCTGGCGAGCTAAACGTGAACGGCAGCCCGCCCCACGACTGCATGGCTATGCACAGCTCCAACGTCTTCATCAAGTTTGCTGACGACACCACAGTGTTGGGTCTGATCGCCGACGACGACGAGACAGCCTACAGGGAGGAGGTCGGATCACTGGCACAGTGGTGCCAAGAAAACAACCTCGCCCTCAACCTCAAGAAGACCAAGGAGCTGATCGTGGACTACAGGAAGCGGAGAGGAGAGCACGCCCCCATCTCCATCGACGGTGCTGCAGTAGAGAGGGTCAGCAGCTTCAAGTTCCTCGGCGTGCACATCTCCGAGGACCTCACGTGGACCACGCACACCACACACGTGGTGAAAAAGGCCCAACAACGCCTGTATTTCCTCAGGCGACTGAGGAAATTCAACATGTGCCCCCGCATCCTCAGAACATTCTACTCCTGTACCATCGAGAGTGTTCTTACAGGATGCATCACCGTCTGGTACGGGAACTGCACCGCACTGGAGCGTAGAACACTACAGAGGGTGGTGCGGACGGCCCAGTACATCGTTGGAGGTGAGCTTCCCTCCCTCCTGGATATATACACCAGGCGGTGCGTGGCCAAGGCCAAACGGATTATTAAAGACAACAACCACCCCAGCCACCAACTGTACACACTCCTACCGTCAGGCAGGCGATACCGCAGCATCAAGTGACGAGCAGACTCAGAGACAGCTTCCACAGTCAGGCCATCAGGCTGCTGAACAAGTTCGGCATCAATGTCTAAATGCTAGTGCTAAGTGTTGCTGCTAGTGCTAGTCCCGGTGATAAGTGCTAGTGTTACTGCTGGAGCTAGCGCTGGTAGCAGTGCTAAGTGTTGGTGCTAGTGCTGGTGTTACTGCTAGTGCTGGTCCTGGTGCTAGTACTGGTGTTAGTGCTAGTCCTGGTGCTAGTACTGGTGTTAGTGTTACTGCTGGTGCTGGTGCTAGTACTGGTGTTAGTGTTACTGCTGGTGCTGGTGCTAGTACTGGTGTTAGTGTTACTGCTGGTGCTGGTGCTGGTGCTAGTACTGGTGTTAGTGCTAGTCCTGGTGCCAATTGCTGGTGCTAGTGTTGTGTTGACTGTCTGGGAAGGTATTCTACATATAACAATGTATATTTTAGTACATTGATTTATATGTGTATTGCTCACCTGGATATTTTTGTTGTATATTCCATTTCATTTTATATTTCATTTACTTATTTCACACAGAATTTCTATTTATAGTTCTATTTCTATTTTGCACAGTTCTATTTCTATTTTGTAGTTCTATTCTATTTTGTATTCTTTTATAATTACTGTCGGCTGTCGGGCGTTTTGCACAAAAAGTTTTTCACTCACTGCTTATACTCACGTGTAAATTGTGAAGTGACAATAAAAATACTTGAAACTTGAAACTATTTGTATTTTGTCGCTTAGAATTTGTTTTTAACGCCCGTATGACACCCATTGCACTCTGAACCATCCCTGGAAGGAGGGACCCCCACTCTGAGGTCCTCCTCGAGATTTCTTAAAGTCGTTTCTTGCCCTCTGGGGGGCGCTATAGGGCTAGGGGGGTGTCATAAATAATCTGGCCTGTAAGACTGTCTTGAGACTGTCTTGTGATTAAGGGCTATACAAATAAAATTGAATTTAATTGAAAATTTATATTTCACTCAGGTTCGAGCCGTTTAAAGTGACGTTATGTGTGTAAAAATCCACCACAGTCCCTTACAAAACATTAGAATAACAATAGAATAACACCTCCATAATAGCAATAGAGCCACCCTCAGGACCAGAGGCAGAAGGTTCTGGTGTTTCTGGCGTTCCGCGTTCTGACGTACCCGCTTCAGGCCGGTCCAGCTGCACCTCCTCCTCCTTCTTCTTCATTATCTTCTTCTTCCTGTCGGGCAAGTCCACGGGTCCCTTGATCTGGGGAGGCTCCGCCCCCTCCCGCTGCTCCACCGCCCGGTCCGCCTCCCCCCTCACCGCCTCGGCGAGGGCCAGGCCCGGCTTCACGGGGTTCTGCGCGAGGACGTCAGCCCCTGGAGGCGAGGAGAGCCACACCACGGGGTTTACAGAGGCCCCTGGTTCCAACAGACTAAGAATCATTGGAATCGTCGGACAGATCTTCTTTAACGTCGTATTGAAATAAGAATCTGGTAGAATCGGTAAGAATTCGCTGTGCCGCTGAACACCGAGTCTGTGGTGGATTATTTCACTCAGTTGGTGAGTATTTTGAGTGTCCACTAGGTGGCAGCAAACACTTGTGACGCTCGAAGTGTGACAGAATAAACGGTCAATAAAATAAGAAGCCAACAGCGGTGATAAGAGGAGGCGGACAGGGACAGAAATAGAGAGACACACAGACACTGGGGACAAGTGTGTGTGTTGTGTGTTGTGTGTGTGTGTGTGTGTGTGTGTGTGTGTGTGTGTGTGTGTGTGCGTGTGTGTTGGTGCAATATAGAGATTCTTGAATATTTCAACAATTTAAAAATTCAGCCCAATAAAGAAAAAACGAGAATAAAAAACACAACACAAACACACACAGAACATCACATACACACACACACACAGACATACAAACACACACACACACACAACAAAGAACACACACACACACACACACACACACACACACACACACACACACACACACACACACACAGTCACACACACACACAAACACACAAACACACACACACACACACACACACACACACGACAAGGTGAGTGCACAATATGAATGGCAGTGAATGAGGGTGTGTGTGTGTGTGTGTGTGTGTGATAACTCTCACTCCATCACCACCCTCACAGATACCATCGACAGGTTATCTGCCCTGTGCCTGTCTCTCTGCCTCACACCACTGCCTGTCTGACATCACTGCCTGTCTGTCTGTCTTTCTGTCTGTAGGGGTATTCCCTTTTGTTGTACTCTTACCGCCCTCGCCACACACACACACACACACACACACACACACACACACACACACACACACACACACACACACACACACACACACACACACACACACACACACACACACACACACACACACACAGACACACACACACACACACACACACACACACACACACACACACACACACCGTCGAGCTTGGGCAGGTCTGGGAGCTGTCGTATGGCCTTGACCGGAGCCGGCGGGGGCGGGCCTTGGACCCTGGGGGCGGGGCTACTGCTGGAGATGGACAAGGTGGTGAAGGTGCTGATGAGGAGGATGCCCAGGCCCACCCACAGCACCATCTGGTGACGGCCGAGAGAGAGGCAGCGGACAAGGGAGAGAGAGAGAGAACATTAAAGCGGTATCCACAAACAGACACACTGGGACCAGGGCATCGGCAGGGGGGGCGGGGCATTAACAGGGGTGGGGGGGGGGGAGCAGGGCGTCGGAGCATCACCTGGGCCATGAGGCTGTTCTTCTGGATCTTCCTGTAGATGAGGGCGGGGCAAATGAAGCAGATCATGCTGCCCATGGTGGCACCGGTCAAGCCCAATATAGTCTCCACTGAGAGAGAGAGAGACAGAGACAGAGAGACAGAGAGAGAGAGAGAGAATAAAGCAACACAACATTGATAACACCCAGTTCTGCCCTGACATGCCAACCTGTGTATCCACTGGTCCAAACATGCACATCATACACACACACACAGTGTCTTGTCAGTGTGTGTGTGTGTGTGTTTATTCAATCAAAATGCAAACAAACTGCCATGCTATAGCAAGAATGAATAAAACATTAAGTCTACCAACACGGACATAGCGCTGAAGGAACTTTATGGGGCTATCAGCGAACAGGAGTCGGCTCACCCGGAGGCTGCTTTCATCGTGGCGGGGGACTTCAATAAGGCGAACCTGAAGAAAGTTCTCCCGAAGTTCTACCAACACATCACAAGCAACACACGGGGCGAGCGGATCCTCGACCACTGCTACACCCCCTTCCGGGACGGCTACAAGTCCCTCCTCCGCCCACCGTTCGGCAAATCGGATCACCGCTCGATCCAACTACTCCCCGCCTACAGGCAGAGACTGAAGCAGCAACCAATCGCTGTGAAGGAGGTCCAATGCTGGTCGGACCAATCAGAGTCTATACTGCGTGTAAATTGTGAAGTGACAATAAAAATACTTGAAACTTGAAACTATTTGTATTTTGTCGCTTAGAATTTGTTCTGCTTTGTTAGCCCTGTTTTTAACGCCCGTATGACACCCATTGCACTCTGAACCATCCCTGGAAGGAGGGACCCCCACTCTGAGGTCCTCCTCGAGATTTCTTAAAGTCGTTTCTTGCCCTCTGGGGGGCGCTATAGGGCTAGGGGGGTGTCATAAATAATCTGGCCTGTAAGACTGTCTTGAGACTGTCTTGTGATTAAGGGCTATACAAATAAAATTGAATTTAATTGAAAATTTATATTTCACTCAGGTTCGAGCCGTTTAAAGTGACGTTATGTGTGTAAAAATCCACCACAGTCCCTTACAAAACATTAGAATAACAATAGAATAACACCTCCATAATAGCAATAGAGCCACCCTCAGGACCAGAGGCAGAAGGTTCTGGTGTTCTGGCGTTCCGCGTTCTGACGTACCCGCTTCAGGCCGGTCCAGCTGCACCTCCTCCTCCTTCTTCTTCATTATCTTCTTCTTCCTGTCGGGCAAGTCCACGGGTCCCTTGATCTGGGGAGGCTCCGCCCCCTCCCGCTGCTCCACCGCCCGGTCCGCCTCGGCGAGGGCCAGGCCCGGCTTCACGGGGTTCTGCGCGAGGACGTCAGCCCCTGGAGGCGAGGAGAGCCACACCACGGGGTTTACAGAGGCCCCTGGTTCCAACAGACTAAGAATCATTGGAATCGTCGGACAGATCTTCTTTAACGTCGTATTGAAATAAGAATCTGGTAGAATCGGTAAGAATTCGCTGTGCCGCTGAACACCGAGTCTGTGGTGGATTATTTCACTCAGTTGGTGAGTATTTTGAGTGTCCACTAGGTGGCAGCAAACACTTGTGACGCTCGAAGTGTGACAGAATAAACGGTCAATAAAATAAGAAGCCAACAGCGGTGATAAGAGGAGGCGGACAGGGACAGAAATAGAGAGACACACAGACACTGGGGACAAGTGTGTGTGTGTGTGTGTGTGTGTGTGTGTGTGTGTGTGTGTGGCGACAGTTGGCCACCAAAAACAGGAAGCAGATGTTGAGGTCACATGACCACATGTCAGCCTCAACATAAAGATGGAGGCGAGAATGAAGCAAACGGAAACAGGAGGAAGTAGAGGAACGAGGGGGGTAAAAATAAGGTAACACACACACACACACACACACACACGCACACGCACACGCACACACGAGGGGTGGGGGTGCACATATGAAGGCTTCGAGTGAATGAGGGATGAGGTGTGTGTGTGTGTGTGTGTGTGATAACTCTCACTCCATCACCACCCTCACAGATACCATCGACAGGTTATCTGCCCTGTGCCTGTCTCTCTGCCTCACACCACTGCCTGTCTGACATCACTGCCTGTCTGTCTGTCTTTCTGTCTGTAGGGGTATTCCCTTTTGTTGTACTCTTACCCCCCCCCCCCCACACATCACGGTCTGTTAACCCCGCCTCATCATCTCTGTCTGACACACACACACACACACACACACACACACACACACACACACACACACACACACACACACACACACACACACACACACACACACACACACACACACACACACACACACACACACACACAGTACACCGTCGAGCTTGGGCAGGTCTGGGAGCTGTCGTATGGCCTTGACCGGAGCCGGCGGGGGCGGGCCTTGGACCCTGGGGGCGGGGCTACTGCTGGAGATGGACAAGGTGGTGAAGGTGCTGATGAGGAGGATGCCCAGGCCCACCCACAGCACCATCTGGTGACGGCCGAGAGAGAGGCAGCGGACAAGGGAGAGAGAGAGAGAACATTAAAGCGGTATCCACAAACAGACACACTGGGACCAGGGCATCGGCAGGGGGGGCGGGGCATTAACAGGGGTGGGGGGGGGGGGGAGCAGGGCGTCGGAGCATCACCTGGGCCATGAGGCTGTTCTTCTGGATCTTCCTGTAGATGAGGGCGGGGCAAATGAAGCAGATCATGCTGCCCATGGTGGCACCGGTCAAGCCCAATATAGTCTCCACTGAGAGAGAGAGAGACAGAGACAGAGAGACAGAGAGAGAGAGAGAGAATAAAGCAACACAACATTGATAACACCCAGTTCTGCCCTGACATGCCAACCTGTGTATCCACTGGTCCAAACATGCACATCATACACACACACACAGTGTCTTGTCAGTGTGTGTGTGTGTGTGTTTATTCAATCAAAATGCAAACAAACTGCCATGCTATAGCAAGAATGAATAAAACATTAAGTCTAACCTTCACATCTGTCAGCAGGAGAGAGAGAGAGAGAGAGAGAGAGAGAGAGAGAGAGAGAGAGAGAGAGAGAGAGAGAGAGAGAGAGGAGAGAGAGAGAGAGAGAGAGAGAGGGCCTCTCTCTCTCACCGTGTGTGTGTGTGAGAATAACAGCCCTATCTCCCCGTCTCGCTCGTCTAAAAAGGGGATAAAATGCGTGTGTGTGTGATTTAAGGACTGTTAGACTGTGACAGTCACTGAGTCATAAAGTCATATTCACACACCTCGTAAACTCCACTGTACTGCCGACATAAAGGAACACATGCAACCCAAAGACCCCCAGAACGAACACACACACACACACACACACACACACACACACACACACACACACACACACACACACACACACACACACACACACACACCACACACACACACACACACACACACACACAGGGGGGGTCTGAACAAGGTTTAATATCTAAATGCACAACATTAAACTCGTGGACACATCAGCGGCGTCGATGACGACACACCTGACCCCTCACTCTGCAGGCTATTGTTCTACTCTCTCCCTCCTCCTCTCTACTTCACAGTATACACACTCATTCTCCTGTCACACATACAGTACCTCCCTCACAGACTCCTCCCCCAAATACCCCCGCCCCACCCCCCACACCCACCATTGGGGATGAGCATTCCGCCCATCATGGTGCCGAACACGATGGCGAGGGTGATGGCCTTGAAGCGCAGGGGAGGCATGTAGCCGCCCGATGCAAACGTCCCGTCCTTTTGCTGGGGGGAGGGGGGGAAAGAGAGGGGACACACGAGGAGAGAGGGGGGAGACATGAGGAGAGGTGGGGAGACACGAGGAGAGAGGTGGGGAGACATGAGGAGAGAGGGGGGAGACATGAGGAGAGAGGGGGGAGACACGAGGAGAGAGGGGGGAGACACGAGGAGAGAGGGGGGAGACATGAGGAGAGGGGGGAGACATGAGGAGAGGTGGGGAGACACGAGGAGAGAGGTGGGGAGACACGAGGAGAGAGGTGGGAGACACGAGGAGAGAGGGGGGAGACACGAGGAGAGGGGGGGGAGACACGAGGAGAGAGGGGGGAGACATGAGGAGAGAGGGGGGAGACATGAGGAGAGAGGGGGAGACATGAGGAGAGGTGGGGAGACACGAGGAGAGGTGGGGAGACACAAGGAGAGAGGGGGGAGACATGAGGAGAGAGGGGGGAGACACGAGGAGAGAGGGGGGAGACATGAGGAGAGAGGGGGGAGACATGAGGAGAGGTGGGGAGAGGGAGATAAAGTTTTACTATTGAGTCACTTAACAGACGCTTTCACTCAAAGTGGCTTGCATGAGGAAAAAAAGGAAGACGCCATTAATCAGCACAACTCAGACCTAATGCGATGGGGTCCCCGTTGCCAAATGTTGTTCAATCAATAAATGGCATTGTTCATTTTTATACCGACCGCTCTCTGATTTAAATACACTGGAATACTAAATCTCCTTCTGAGAGCGTCGAAAGATTGATAAGATAGAACTTTTATTAATCCAGAAGGAAATTCTCGTGCCAGTGCTAGAATAATCCAAATAAACTAACAGATTTACAAATGTACAGTCAAAATATACAAATATATGGGCAAGATAAGGTATTCAGACGGCGAAAGCTATTTGGCATAGTTGAAGTGTAACTTCAGCAGAATATCTCCAACAAAAAACAGGAAACAAGGTGTAACTCCGCCCCCTTGCATTTTCTAGTTTCCTGCCCAGGCTCTGTGACTCCTCCCTTCCCCAGACGTTCTGCTATAACATAGTAGGACTGCTGGAGCAAACGTTCTGTGTGTGTGTAGTGCGTGTGTGTGTGGTGTGTGTCTGACCTGCTGCTCGAACAACATGGTGTTGATGGCCTGTCTGCAGGGCAGGATCATCATGGGGAATCCCACGGCCACGGACATCATGAAGCCCACGCGGGTCATCTCCGTCACCAGGTTGGACGGGAAGTTCATCAGCACGTTCCCCGCGATGTTCTCCGTGAAGCTGACGTAGCCGAAGAAACCCACCTGCGGCACACGAGAAGAAAGTGCGCCGAATATCCTATGAGTCGAGTGCTGGAACTGCAGTCGTGTGGATAATATGACATAATGACCATCCATCCATCCATTCTCCTCCTCTACTCTGAGCTCCCTCCGGATGTCTGAGCTCCTCACCCTATCTCTAAGGCTGAGCCCAGCCACCTTGCGGAGGAAACTCATTTCGGCCGCTTGTATCCGCGATCTCATTCTTTCGGTCGCGACCCAAAGCTCGTGACCATAGGTGAGGGTTGGAACGTAGATGGACCAGTAAATCCCTCTTCACCACAACGGACCGGTACAGCGCCCGCATCACTGCAGACGCTGCACCAATCCGTCTGTCCATCTCCCGCTCCATTTTGCCCTCACTCGTGAACAAGACCCCGAGATAGTTGAACTCCTTCGCTTGAGGCAGCAACTCACTCCCAACCTACATAACATAATGACCAATAGTTAATAATAATGTGCGGGGTCGTCTCCACTCACGGTGAGGTAGAAGGTGGTGACCACCTTCAGGGACGAGGTGAAGATGTCGCTCATGCGCTTGACGGACGGCTCATCCAGGCTGTCGTAGGTGGGCAGCACCTGCCTGTGGGAGGGGAGGGGGCAGAGAAGACCCACCCTGTGGGCAACGATGTGGTGGCTCTGCGTTGGCGAATCAAGCGCTCGCCCACAGCGGTGACATCACTCAACACCAGTAGTAGTGCTCATGGATACTAGTCTAGTGTGCCTACCGCTTCAGGGACCAACTTTGGCACAATGTCTAGAACCACGTTAGCATCGACCTTGCTTTCCCGTTCCGTAAAAACATGGAATGAGGGGGGAGGAGGTTGTTCTGTGTCTAAGCCGGGATCGGAGATGGTAACAAAGCCGGATAGGTAGTCTATAAAAGTCGGCATCCCTGGATGGGGATGTGGGGCCGTGCTACATGTCTGGATGTGTTCCAATCTTTTTCTGGTTCAGTGCTAAACGTTAAGGCGATACTCCGGGCTCTCCGTCTGTATAAAAGGGCCTAATGTCTCACTTCAATAGCGGAGGTGTGCTGTGTGCTCTGACTGTTCAAATAGAGTCAAATTGGCTCGCAAACACTCGAGTATTCGGCCGTGTTTGAGATGTTAAAGAGCTGCAGGCGGTGTGTTCTCAGGACGGGATATGTGTGGAGGTCGGCAGGGGTTGAGGACCCCCACCCCCAGTTACTGCCCCAGTGGTCCGGCCTCAACATGTGGCTTCACTGGGGCGACGCCCCCCCCGCCATGTGCTAAATGAGCTCATTTTATATGCACGACTGGAGAGATGAAATAGAATTTAGTGTTGCTTGGCCGAGGCTCGACTGCTGGCTGCGTAACACACACGGCGCTATAAAACCTCAAGCAGTGGCTCAAAATATGATTTGAAAAAAAAGACACTAAATTATAACATGTCACCGACGTATGTGTGGTTTCTGTGAGCCAGCTGTGGTCCCCTCGCGTTCCCCTCATGAGTGATGCAATCATACATGTTTACCATTTGATTTAGGCAGGACAAAGGGGCTATTAAAGAGGTGTGTGTGTGTGTGTGTGTATGTGACAGAGCGAGGTCGCAAGGCATCATTTAACACTAGATGGTAGCGACTGAGGTTCATATCAAGACTCCTGATATTTTCTGCCACAAAACACTCTCTCTGTCTGTCTATCTCCCTTTATGTCGGCCTGTCTGTCTCTCTTTACATAGGCCTATCTGTCTCTCGGTCTGTCTCCCTTTATGTCGGCCTGTCCATCTCTCTGTCTTTCTGACTTTATGTAAGCCAGCACGGCCGGCCGGACTGGTCGAGAGGTGGGGACATTAAACGAGGACATTTACAGACCAACTGTAATCCAGGGAGCGCCTGGCAGCACTTTAAAAGCATTGTAAACTCTCCTGGCATTTCCTCTCTGTACCCCCCTCCCCCCTCCCCCCTCCCCCCCTCACTCCTGAGAGAGAGGGAGAGAGAGAAAGGGTGACGGTGTTTGATATTCGGAGGTGTGGGAAAGAGAGACTGAATGGGTGAGTCATATTGAGAGATAGAGTGAGCAAGCAGGCAATCTCTCCCCCCCACCTAACCCTCTGGTTTTATGTGGGGCCCAGTCCCCCGGTGGTGCTGCTCCGAGACGCTTGTTTAATCTGCCACCCAGTAAATCTCCCGGCCAAGGTTAAATAAAACGCCATATTGTAAGTGGGGGGAGAGTTAAGAGATTGAGCGCTCGCTCGATGGTTCGAACTCGGGACTTAATGCCTTTTATTCCCTTTTACGCCGCCTTTAAAAAAATAAAACAAGGTAACAGGAAATAAAGGAGAACGGGGGCGGGTACGGAAATATGTACACCGGATTATATGTGCAGCCGATAACGGGAGATATACCACTAGACGGTAGCTAGATTTGCTCTGAATGCAGACAGCAGCCGCTGTAGCGTCCTGACCCCTGACCCCCGGGGTGTAAAACCTCAATATGCTGAGAGCGGTTTAATGAGCCGCTAAGCAGCCAGCCAGCTCTGCAGCGCCTTGATTAGCGGTTTGGCTGAGAACGGGCCTGTCGCCTAGCGTAGCTCCGCCAGGCATCACAGACACACACACACACACACACACACACACCAACACACTGCTGTGATGGAATGCCATGACGGGTCATTATAATAGTGATTATAAATAAATTATTAAGAGTCTCGTTTCAACCTCAGCGCCGGCCCTTGACGACTACCTCACTCTGTGTCTCACGCACGCACACACACACACACGCACACACTTTTTAACCCCCCCCCCCGCACCCCCGTAAATTAAAAGGCAGGAGCCCAACACCAGCCCAGGGTTGCCGCGGTGACGGCGAGGAGGAGGAGGAGAGAGATCGGAGAATGCAGAACATGCAGGTGGATGCAGACACAGGAGGTGAACGGGTGTGATGGAGCAGGCGGTTGGCATGGCCTGTCTCACACCAGTGCACTTATATAATCAGAATCATCATCATGGGAAAGGAGATTGCTGGTTTGTTGTGTTTAAGTCATCAAGTCACCAGGGTGGTTTGGTAAAGTGTGGTTCATTCAGCACAGAGAGAGAGAGATCAGCTGGAGAAGGAGTCGACACGGTGACAGGTGAACAGACCTGGGGGGGGGGGGGTGGGGGGTGAGGATGGATTAATTGGCCAATCAGGTGTGATCAGTCGTTAACGCCCAAACCCCGGATGTGTTGGTGTTTTTACGGTCCAACGCACACACACACACACACACGCTGTGTTCATCATAATAATGATAATATCCACACAAGGACTGCAGCAGTACTTCCTGGATACGCCAGCAAGCGTCAACATCCCCGGCGTCTCCGTGGTAGCGGGGAGCACTGGGAGATCGGACGCCTTTATGGGACGACTGAACGTCTCGGGGTGGGGGGGGGCTTGTTGTCTAGTTTGGGGTTAGTTTAGCGGAGTATAGTGGTGCTGGGCGGAGCGGGGTGGGGGTAGGGGTGGGGCTACTTACGACTGACAGGAGAAGGCCATGGCACAGATCGGGAGGCAGCGAAACAGCCCCTCCCAGCGCACCAGACTGACCTGCCTGAGCCACCAGCCCCCCAGCAGCCCGTGTCTGAAGGAGGACACCACGATCTGGGGGAGAGGAGGGGGGGGGGGGGGGGGGGGGGGGGGAGTCATGGATCAAACCGGACGGGAGACAGATCGAGGGAGGAGGAGAGAACCCAGGAGGAGGAGGAGGAGGAGGAGAACAGGCCCATGCTGAGGGCTCGCCGACGACACGCTGCGAGGGTCAGGAACAAGGGGAAATGGGCGAGAGACAAAAGACGAACAACGGAAATAAAAACGGGCATAAAAGAAGCAAACTCCATGCTGATGAAAGCCCTGGTAGGACGGATGAGGTCATCGTAGACTCACAACGGAATGGAATCATTTTGGACTGAACCGTAACCGTTGTTTTTTTTCTAAATCTATGAAACGGTCCGTAAAACACGATTAGCGCTTTCTCAACCAGGGCTTTCGTGTCACATGTGGGGTTCCTGTCTCTTGGCCCCCCGGCCGGTCCAACCATGGAGCAGTCTGCCCAGTCCTGACACACGACGTCCTCCACCACCTCCACCTCTCCCAGCCTCCACCACCACCCCTCCACTACCCAGGCACAGGACACCTAACAGAGGTTAAGGCGAGCCCTGTCGGAAATACAACGCCCCTCTGACACACACACGCGCACACACACACACTTCTGGTGGGCGAGAGGAGGAGGAGGAGCTTCCGTCTAACTTCCGAGGCGATGTCTACGTTGGTCATCGTACCTGTGGCTGTTGCGCCCCCTCGCCACTCAAACTTCTCCTGATGTGGGTCCTCAGGGAGGTGGTGGAGGTGGTGGTGGTGGAGGTAGGAGGGTGGGGGTGGGTGGGGTTACTTACGGGTGACAGCAGAAGGTGGTGGCTATAATGGGCAGGCACTGAATGATCCCCCTGAGCCTCCACAGGTGGACGTGCTCCACCCAGGAGCCAGACACTAAGCCGTAGCGCAGAGACGACACCACTATCTACAGCGCCGGGCGGCAGGAGGAGCAGGAGGAGCAGGAGGAACACGACAGCAGCAGGAGGGAGAGGAGGGTGGGGGGGCACAGAGGGGAGGTGGAGGGGTGGGCGCAGGGGTAGGGTGGAGGGTAAGGGGAGTGGTAAGGGAAGGTGTAGGGATGATAATGGAAGAAGGAAGAACGGAAAACATGGAAGGGAGGAAGGAAAGAAAAGAGAGACAAGGAAAGTCAGAAGAAAAAGAAAAAGGAGAAGATGAGAAGAAATAAAAGAGGACAAAATGAAATGGAGAGAATGAGAAGGAAGAAAGAAGGAAGCAAACAGGAGGAGGACATTCAGCAACAGAAGAACAGAGATGGGAGAGAGAGGGAGGGAGGGAAGGAGATAAGGTCACAGTTAGAGGGTTAGCGGTACGGACTACAGCTTGGTTCTAGAGCGGTGGTCCAGGGGTTCGGGTCTCGGCGTGCAGTGGGGCTCTGGGTCACAACACTGAGGCAGCGGCGGTGGCGGCGGCACAGATCGACAGTTCAGACGACCACATCCGCCGCTGGTCGCTTCACAACATCTCAACAGGAGCACTAACACGGCGAGGAGAACACAACGGACGTGTTAGGGAACCGGTCCTCCTGTAGTGACCCGTTAAGACCCGTTAAGTTCACACAGACTGGTCCGGGAGGTTGACTCAGGGTTTAGCCGCGTGTGTGTGTTCAGCTAAATGAGGGAGTTAGTGGCCGGAGGCGCCGTGTTGTTAGCACCGCCGGCCAACCGCCGCTACCGTCGTCGTCTTCCCGTTTGTTCAAAACATGAGCAAATTCATCATCTGCATAAACCAACGGAAACACACGGCACCCTGAGTCATAAACGGTGACGCGGCTACATGACTGTTCATCATGAATCACTCCACGGGTGAACTCCTGTGGGCCGGTGCGGAGGATGCAAAGCTATTCCAACACATCCTGCCTGCTCATGCTAAACCAATAGGGGCAGGTTGTGTACACTATGCTAACACTGTGAGGACAGGCCGGTCATATACACAGGGTGCAGTAGCGGTAGCTTAGCGTTTAGCAGGGATGCATAGGGTGCGATTTATCCAACTTTGTCGTTAAATAAAAGTCACGGCCACAGCATGAATACATCGCAGCGTGAATATGTACCAATAGTTTATCTTTTACTAAATACACGTTGTTAGACTTTTTTACTGAAAAGGTGCTGTTGGTAAGAGAGAGAGAGAGCGAGAGAGAGAGCGAGAGAGAGCGAGAGAGAGACAGAGACAGAGCAGAAATGACAGCTATCGAGTAGTGTTGCATAATTCACACACCTGTGATTGACAGGCAAGACGGATTCCCTGAACCAATCAGGGAAGAGATGCTCTGAGTGGTCAGACATGAGGCAGATATGAGCCAGATTGAATATCTTATCTTGCCTATATATTTTTATATTTTGACATTGTACATTTGTCGTTTATTTGTATTATTCTGTTGATTTCGCTATTGTTTTATTGTACTGTATTGCTATGCAACCTGGCACAAGAATTTCCTTCAGGATTAATAAAGTTCTATCTTATCTTATCTTATATGAGCTATTAGCTTAACAGTGGACCAAGGGCTGTGGCATTTCCAACGCGTACACTCAGATGTTTACCGACAGCGGCTTTTATCGGAGGGCTAACTCCGTAGAGTTACGAGTCGCGCCGCTCCGCCATCGGGGGGCGGGAGCCACCGTTCAGGTCCGGCCGGTCGGTCGGCGCAAGCTCACCGTGAACATGAAGAGTGTGTAGAAGATAAGCGCCATGGCGGAGAAGGACTGGATGGACGACATCATGTTCCGCTGCAGGCTGAGCGGCAGCACGATGAAGAGCGACACGGCGATCAGCAGCAGCACCCGGAAGCTGCCCGTCACCTGCACACGCCACGCAGAGATAGCACGATGTGTCATACAGACGTAGACGTCGACGCTCCAGTAACAATAACCACAGTACAGAACAGAAGAGAGAGAGAGAGTCCGGCTCCACACCTGCAGACCCAGCAGCTGCGCAAAGAAATTGGAGCCCAGATCGGCGATGACGACGTAGAAGGCGATGCAGGTGCCCAACATCAGGCCGATCATGCTGGAAACAGGGGGGGGGGGGGGGGGGGAGAGGAGAGGGAATCACATGTTTAGAGAGCACAAACAATGACTTCCCCAACATTTGCATGCGGTTTTAGCGTCTGACAGGTGACTCATCAAATAGCCTCACCTGGTCTCCACCACCGCCTTGAAGGGCTTGCCGTAAGCGTGGAAAGCTGCAGAGAAGCACGATGGAGTGAGAAAATAGCACAGATAACGCCAGAATATTTGGAGTCAAACGCAAGCAAATATACATTAAACCATAAAGGCTAACCCTGGCGATGTTAACGCCCGGCTCTACCAAACGGAGCCAGAAACAGCCAGCTTTTACAGAGTAGGTCCATTAGCCTGTCTTTGTAACTATCCTCACAGCCCCCAGCGGGACCTACTGGCTGGCCGGCTCTTCTGAGCTCCTAGTCAGGTAAAGTCCAGTGTCAGGGCACCAGGTTGGAGACTCACTCACCTAACCCAGCGTAGGTGCGCCGCTTGGTGTTGCTGGCCGAGTTCACCAGGAACATGCAGGACTTGTGGGTCATCCAGGAGCACACGCACAGCAGCAGGGTGCCCAGAACGATGCCGCACTAGGACACAGAGACACACACATGTTAGTGTCCTACACTAGGATGCAGAGATACACATGTTAGTGTCCTACACTAGGAGACAGAGACATACATGTTAGCATCACACACTAGGAGACAGAGACATACATGTTAGTATCACAAACTAGGAGACAGAGACATACATGTTAGTATCACACACTAGGAGACAGAGACATACATGTTACTATCCTATACTAGGAGACAGACACACGTTAGTATCACACACTAGGGGACACATACTATCCTACACATACTATCCTACACTAGGAGAGACATACTATCCTACACTAGGAGTCACATACTACTATCCTACACTAGGAGACACATGTTAGTATCCTACACAGAGACAGACATGTTACGATCACACTAGGAGACACATACAATCCCACACGAGGCGACACATACTATCCTACACTAGGAGACACATACTATCCGACACTAGGAGACACATACTATCCTACACTAGGAGAACACATACTATCCGACACTAGGAGACACATACTACTATCCTACACTAGGAGACACATACTACTATCCTACACATGTTAGTATCCTACACTAGGAGACAGAGACAGACATGTTACGATCACACACTGCCACAAGGGTGAGGAGGACAGAGAATACACATACTACTAAAAAGCTCTACTACGAGTTTGCCAGGATTACGTGGTAAAAATAGGAGCCTCTTAACTACAAAAACATACAAGAGTGTGGGAAGAGATAAGACTGAACACCTGATCATCAACTGACACATGCCACATTTGGCAGAATCACAGAATACAACAACAACCACTCAGGTGGCTTTAGGAGACCTTTGCTCCCCGCCAGGTGGGTAAAAAGACAGCTAAACGCAGGTGTGTGTGAATGAGTAAAGGTGAAGTCAGGTGAGTGAAGGTGGTGAAGTCGGGTGACCTGCTTGAAGCAGAAGGGCATGGTCAACACGCTGACCCCCACGATGCTGTTGACCACATTCATGATCAGACCCCAGTTAGAGGCCGTCATGATGGAGGCGGGCGGGGGGGGGGGGTCACTCCGGGGGGCTTTGGTCCAAATGTGACGACGGTGGAGGAATGAGTGACGTGGCGCTCTGCGGAAACACAACATAAAAAATTATTTTAATTTAGAGCTATAAGCCATTAGCGAGTCTATTCCTGAAAACAAGTTATGTTTATTATATATATATATATATATATAATATATAATATACATATATATACCTTTAATATATAGTACCTTTAATATATAGTACCTTTAATATATAGTACCTTTAACATATAGTACCTTTAATATATAGTACCTTTAATATATAGTACCTTTAATATATAGTACCTTTAACATATAGTACCTTTAATATGTAGTAAGTGAGTGTAATATAATATGATGTACTAAGTGTAATATAATATGATGTACTAAGTGTAATATAATATGATGTACTAAGTGTAATATAATATGATGTACTAAGTGTAATATAATATTATGTACTAAGTGTAATATAATATGATGTACTAAGTGTAATATAATATTATGTACTAAGTGTAATATAATATGATGTACTAAGTGTAATATAATATGATGTACTAAGTGTAATATAATATGATGTACTAAGTGTAATATAATATGATGATGTACTAAGTGTAATATATGATGATGTACTAAGTGTAATATAATATGATGATGTACTAAGTGTAATATAATATGATGATGTACTAAGTGTAATATAATATGATATAATATAATATAATGAGTCGACCAGGACGTCTCTCATCGTCTCTCACCTGAGGTGTGAAGCCGCCGTCAGCCTCTCAGACCGGACGGGTTTTGACGTCTCTGCTCCGTGCTGGCGGCCGCTAGGTGATCATCACAACCGCGACACGTTGACGATAATAAAGACGATGATACTATATTGTTATTATTATTATTGTTATTATGATTATGATATGATATAATATGATGATATAATGATACTGTTGTTGTTATCCAGGCTGCTGCTGCTTCTTCCCGCCGCGTCAGCAGGAAGTGCTCCCCGACGCCACGCAGCTAACGACGGCGAGACAAGAGGGCGCTCGGCCCGGCCGGCGACGTGGACACAAAAGGGCGCCGAAAATACTATCGCGCCCCCTAGTGGCCGGAGAGGGAAAAAAACAATTACGTTCAAGTCAATTTCAGTGTAAAGCTTTATTGGCAGCGAGGGAACTACATTTACATTACATTGTCAAAGCGAGTGGTAAATAAAAACAAAACAAAACAAATCTAATTTACAATTGTCGATTTAGAAATGTACAATTGTAGATATTCTAGAACAAAGAAATGTGTACACAAAGCTGCAATATTGCAATCAAATGTATAAATATGAGTTTCTAAAGTATACTTACAAAGAACTAAATATATACAGGTAAGTCAGTCAACTTAAAAAATAATATATAATATAAAAAATATATATTAAAAAAATGTTATATATATATATACAAAAAATACCAAAATACAAAAATACTAAAAATACAATAAAAGAAAAAAGAAAAATGGAAAGGAAAAAAATATACATCGATATTTATGGATATATATGTAGATATAAAAGAAAACACACGAATGGATTCCTTCTCATTGCTGACCCCTGTGGCCGCCAGGTGAACTGTAGCCTGCTGGAGCTCAGTGGGTTGAGACAACAACAATCAGAAACTAATGTTAGTTCTAATCATAATTAAACTTTGTATACATTTTAAAAAGCTGTGAAATACCCTTTTTTT
>PIJE02002117.1:6310-11310 GCA_002895965.2 Coryphaenoides rupestris | reverse complement strand
GAGAGAGGAGAAAAGGAGAGGGGGAGGAGAGAGGAGAGAGGAGAAGAGGAGAGGAAGAACTCCATGACGGAGTGAGGATGAGAGAAGAAACGCGATAATATTTTCGCTCCTGAGTGGAGAGCCGCAGTGAGGACCAAAATGAATAAAATATAATGAGTTTGTTGTGTGTGTGTCTGTGTGTGTGTGTCTGTGTGTGTGGCTGTGTGTGGTGTGTGTTGTGTGGTGGTGTGTGTGTGATGTGTAGTGGACAGATCTCATGTGTGCTCACATGACCCGCCGGTTTACGAATGAGGAGAACACTTGGAGAAGCCCCTCTTTCACAGAGGATGTTCGCGCGGGGAGAGAACGTTTGCGGTGTTGCATCTAGACAGCTCTAAAGTTAGATGTCGCGCGCAGGAGTCACCGCAGAATGTTGCAGCAGGCCCGCCCAGTGTGGATGGCAGGGGCCCTCTCGTTTGGGCCTGGAGGCATTATATCCAAAGATTCGACCGACCCCCTCCTCCATATTGGAGGATGGTTGTGAATGGATGTCTGTGTGTGTGTGGCTGCCGTTGCTGGTATTAACAACAATACCTTCCTGTTTGTTTCCACGAAACTCCCCTAATGTGGCTTCTTCCTCGGAGCCGCCTCCTGTTTACTTAGCTCTCGGAACCATTGAGCTGCGGACGCCGAGGCTGCTGGCGAGCAAAACAAGTTGACATTAGATCTACAAGCACAAACTAAATTACTTATGAATACGACTGCAAGCCTTCTAATTTAACTGTCACTGCTCTGTGGTAGCTGTTTGATTCCTAATATTGTCGTCAAAGTCAATTACATCCAAGAGTCGATGAGTTACACGTAAACATAGTGGCTCTCATCAGCTGATTTAGGCTTTCCGCTTCTCAGTGAATAAGGAACGTGCAGGCCCCCGGTTTTAGCCTCGTTACGCTAACCTGTTTAAAATGTTGGAATTTGATTCCCAGGGTTTTAAATTATCGTGTCGTTATGGCTACGTTTGGAACAAACATTATGGATTTTCAACATTTCGTGACTATTCAGGCAGGGCAAAAAAAAAAACGCCCCGGTAAGGAACATTTGGGAAAGAATAGCAGCGGGAGCGTCTGTCACACCGGGGACGCCGGACTCGGAGAGCCAGAGTTTAGACTAACAGCTCAACTCTTTCTCACGGTCCAGCTCGCGGATACAACGACAACAACCTACGTGAATCCAGACACACGCACACACTATTCGGCCACCTGGGAGCTGAGGACCTGGAAACACACCACGCAGGTGAGGGGGAGGTGAGGGCATCCGCCGGAGATCAACGAACAAGGTCCGGGTCACAGGTAACAGGTCCCGGGTTCACAGTTCAGGCTGGTCGGGCGGCGCTACGGTGGAACAGCCTCTAGGGACATAGGGAACCACAGGCTGGGGGGGGGGGGGCCCGGGCCGGGAGGAGAGAGAGAGGAAAGAGGTGATGGATAGGTCACGGACCAGAGAGAAGAAAGAGAGGAGCGAGAGAAGGAGAGAGAGAAGAATAAGATGATATAGCCGAAGATAGAGGCATAGTGAGAGGGACGGAGGGCTTTAGTTCGGTCAATGACAATAAAAAATTTGTTGACAAGTCAGGTGTTAATAAGAATTACTTCGATGGAGAGCACACAAGCAGAGGCTGCATACCCGTCCGCTCTTCTCCTCTCCTTTCTCTTGCCCCCACCTCTTCTCTCTCTCCCTTCTCCTCAGTCTTCCCCTTCTCTCTTCTCCTCTCCTCCTTCTCTACCTACTCTCTCTCTCCGTCTCACTCTTCTCCATCTCTCATTCTCCCCTCCTCTCTCTCTCCCTCCCCTTCTCCTCTTCTCTCTCCTTTACTTCCTCATCCTAATTTTTTTATACACCCCTTTCTCTCAATACCGGTCTACGCACCACTCTCTGCCCCTCCCTCTCCTCTCACTTCTCTCTCACCCCCCTCTCTCTCTTCTCTCTCCATCTCTCATCTTCTCTTCTCTCTTTCTCTCGTCCATCTCCACTCTCTCTCCCGCCCTCTCTCTCTTCCTCCTCTTCTCTCCCTCTCTCCCCCAAGCAGTTAGCTTAATAGGGAGAGTTTCCCCCGTGTTAATGATATTCATGGGCAAGAAGACCATGCCTCCCAGGTGATAATGCACTTATTAATCCTTCATATAGTTGGTTGCACTCCAGAAGAGAAGAGAGGAGTAGGAGAGGATGAACCAGGCTTTTACCTGAGCGGCCGAGGGCCGGTCCATGGCGAACAGCGGAACGTTTGTGAATGGAGGTGGAGTGGGGGGTGAGAGAGCTATACGTGTCGTGATGAGGGAAGAGGAAAATGAAAGTGGGATTGCAAGAAGAGAGGAAGCCTCCACAGTGTGCAAGAATGTTTGCCGTCTCTTCGTTGTTTGAAAACTCAATCCAGCGATCCTAGCCCAAGAATTCATAAAAAGATCCATGCATAATAACCATAGCCATTCCTTGTGAAATAATATATATATAGATATATTATATAATATACAGTAGGCTATAGCAAGGTTTCTGAGCTATTCTCCAGGCTCGTGCTCCTGGTCTTGCCTGGCCGGTGAGGTCCCCCTCTGCGCCCGGGCGGGAGGTGGAAGGATGGTAGCCCTGTGAGATTGCTGGAGGACGCTGACCTCTGAGTTGCAAATATAAAAATTGGCTCATAAGCCAATTTAGCTCTAATGTGCTTCTATCAGTCCTGGTAGGTGACCACGGAGTGGCAGAGATAGGAGGCGGGGCCCACAGAGGCACAACGCACACACATCGTTTGCACGCACACACACCAATGCTGGGTGTGAACACCACACAAACACACACACAACGCAAACAGACAGACAGACAGACACAAACAACACACAACAGGCTGGCGCAGTGCACACACATTGCCCAACGCACGAACAACACACACACCACAAACGCACGACCCGTCCAGTGCGCACAACACACACATACACACAAACATTCAGAACGGCACGGCGACACACACACGCGCCACACACAGGCGTCACACACACGCACAACACACGGCACACAGTGGAAATTATGTGGTAGGTGAATCACACATTCGAACACACACACACACACACATTACCAAGAGCCTCAATTTAAATATGTGTTGGAACACTCAACAACACACGGCACACTACAGCACACACACAACACACACACACACACACACTGAGGCGAAACCGGCGTCGATCAGTGGGTGTCGCACCTCCTGGCCCCTAGGTGCGCTACACTGCTGCTGCTGTTCCCTACACACCACTGACTGTAACCCAACGGGTGTGTGTTGTGCTGTGTGTGTGTGCGTGGTGTGTGATGTGCAGTCTAATTCACGCTATTGACACTATGCAAAGTGCGTTTTTGTGGGCTGGTGTGTGCATATGTGTGTGTGATGTGTGTGTGTTGAACTTATATGTAGTATTGCCTATGTGGCACATGCAGTATACATGGTACATGCATGAAATACATTTTTTGGTGTGTGTTTTACGTGCCGTGTGTGTGGCGGTGTGTGTGTGTGTGTTGTGTGATGCAGATAAATTGCCATCGTGGTGCTCTGTCAACCTTCTTCGTTGATGGTCTGCCGGTGTAAAATCCTTTGGATTTATGGGTCCGTTGGGCGACGGGTGTGTGGTGTGTGGTGGTGTGTGTGGTTGTGTGTGTGATGTGTTGTGGGTGTGGTGTGTGTGTGGTGTGTGTGTGTGGATGTTGTGTGTGTGGTCGTTTTCTGGGTGGCTTTGGGGGGGTGTAGTGTGTTGTGTCATTCGTGAAATAACATAACATATTCATTAATTATTCTTATTATTGAATTTATATTGAAACTTATCTTTTTGTATAATTCAAATGTCACAAGCTCATTTTTGCAGTCTAACTCGTATAATCCAAGCCGATGTGTCCTCGGTCACTCTCTCTTCTCTCTCTCTCTCTCTCGTCTGTTGGACAACACACACAACACACACACAAACACACCAGCACACACACACCACCCAACAATGAGAAAAGTAATTTGAAGTTTACTGCCATTGGCTGTGACAGACAGAACGTTCCCTCCCGTCCTGATTACCATAATGTGTACGATCAATCAGATCAGATCAGATAAGTCATTTACTGTTCCACACTTTGTCATACTGACGTGGTCCATGGTCTGAACATACATACACCTGCGCTCGCGCTCGCGCTCGCCGCTAGCTGGAGCCATCTCTCAAAGACACGATTCTGGCCACGCAGATCTTAATTAGCACTTTTTTCCCGTGGGGCGCATGCATGGTTGGGGGGGATCTATGTGTTTCTGTTGCTGCAGTAATGGCCCAGGACACACGCTTTGGCCCCCCCCCCCCCCCGCCCCCCCCCGTTCATCTGTGTGTGTGTGTGTTGTGTGTGTGTGTGGTGTGTGTGGTGTGTGTGTGTGTGTAGTGTGGTGTGTGCGTGTGGGTGTAGTTGTTGGTCGGTAGTGTTTATGCCTTCGCCTGATAGAGGCAGCACGAGGAGAGAGGAGTCTGTATAATTGTAGTGAGAGATTGAGGAACAAGGCTAAGCAATGTTTTCGCTCTGCGAACACTTCTTGTCTCTGTGGTGAGATGTGTGTTGTGCTTGTGCTCTCTCTCTTCTCTCTCTATAGCCTCTTCCCTTTCTTTCTCATTGCTCTCTCTCAGTCGCTCTCTCTCGTCTCTCTCTCTCCCCCGGCTCTGCTCTCTTCTATCTCTCGCTCTCTCTCGTTCCTTTGAAAAGCCAGCCCCTAAAAAAAGCCATCATGTGCGCAGTCTACGCGGGTATGTATTAGAATGTGAGACTGAGCAGCCCCCCCACACCACCACCACCCCCCACCATCTCACTCCCATCCTCTCTCTCTCTTGCTCTTCTTTCCTCTCTCTCTCTCATCTCTCTCTCTCTTCTTCTCTTCTCTCTCTGCCTATCTCACCTTATTCCTCGGTCTCTCTCTCGCGTACTCGCTCTGATCGCTTTCTCTGAATGGGCACAACAGGGGGGCGGTG
>PIJE02002116.1:34512-71365 GCA_002895965.2 Coryphaenoides rupestris | reverse complement strand
TATGAATAGCTCAAGTGCCAAAAAGAAAACAATCTATCATCTGAAATATAAATATTATAAAATATAATAATGTTTATACATTTTACTGATACAACATTCGGCTTCTTTTAAGCCTTCTGTATAAAATGTCAAATGATGTAAATGGTCAGTTAAGCCCTGGTGGTAACCTCTGGTGGTAACCGTGGTGACCTCTTGCCTCCTGGTAAACTCTGGTGGTAACCGTGGTAACCGTGGTGACCTCTTGCCTCCTGGTAACCTCCCGTGGTAACCGTGGTAACCTCTTCCCTCCCGGCCGCAGCTCTGAGTTCGAGGAGGTGACCATCGACCCCACCTGCAGCTGGAGACCCGTCCCCGTCAAGTCGGAGCTCCACATCAAGGAGGACCCCGACGGACCGCTGGCCAAGCGCTTCAAGACCATGAGCCCCAGCCAGATGACCATGCCCAACGTGGTGGAGATGATCGCCCAGCTGGGCCCCGGCTCCGGGCCTGGCGTGGGGTCCGGCGTGGTGCTCGGACACGGGCCCGGGCCTGGATCCGGTCCGAGCCCCTACCAGTCCCATCCCGGTCCACACGGCGGCGGAGACTACCCCGGACAAGGTACCGGTGCCTCAGAGAGGAAGTCCTGATGTTCCCTGACAGCTGGAGAACGTTGTTTGCTCGGCTCTCTTACATAACCACCGGGTTGTTTGCTAACAATAATGGCTTCCACATTTCTGTGTGTTACGCCTGTGAGCGAAACCAAAGCCACACATCTAAAGTCATAACATTTGTGGTTTTCTCTCCCTCCTCTCCCTCTTTCTCCCTCCATCTCTCTCCAGGTAATGGTTTCCATGGTCACGGGAACTTCGACTTCCCCCACGGTAATCCCTCCGGTGGGGGAGGCATCGTGGGAGGTGGTGGTGGTGGAGGAGGAGGAGGAGGAACGGGTTCAGGAGGTGGAGGAGGAGGCGGTGGTTGTGGTGGAGGAGGAGGAGGAGGAGGCCCCCCAATGAGTGACTTCCTGCACGCCCCCCAGCTCTCCCACCCGCCGGACGCCCCTGGTGGAGGGATGTCCCAGGACAAGCCGCTGAACCATGGGATGTCTGACTCGGTGAGCAGAACACACACAGGACACACACAGAACACACACAGGACACACAGAACACACACAGGACACACACAGAACACACACAGGACACACAGAACACACACAGAACACACAGAACACACACAGGACACACACAGAACACACACAGAACACACACAGGACACACACAGAACACACACAGACACACACAACACACACAGAACACAGAACATACACAGGACACACACAGAACACACACAGAACACACACAGGACACACAGAACACAGAGAACACACACAGGACACACACAGAACACACACAGAACACACACAGGACACACAGAACACACACAGGACACACACAGAACACACAAAGAACACACACAGGACACACACAGGACACACAGGACACACACAGAACACAGAACACACACAGGACACACAGAACGTCTCGTGTTGGTTAAGCGAGTCCCGGAGGACATCAGGAATGTTGTTGTTCCCTGTCATGGCCTTTAACAATTAATAAGCTAAGATAAGATAGAACTTTATTAATCCCGGAGGAAATTCTTGTGCCAGGTTGCATAGCAATACAGTACAATAAAACAATAGAGAAATCAACAGAATAATAAGTTGGCAATGGTATTGCGCATGAGAAATATTGCACATGATGATGAAAGATAATATTACAAGATAATAATTGAAAGGTAATAATAACATTGGGACAAACAACATTGGGAAATAGCGTTGTTATTCCAGCGTTTTAAAGTGAAAATCCAACATGCAGTCATAGATTTACACAATAAACTACTACATCACTGTAACGTTCACCATGTTCACAATACTTGTACAACTACAGAGTAATTCTACTTTTTAATACTAGCAGTACGTTTACTTTCATCTAAAGCGTCTTACTGTGAATTCAGATCCGTGCATTAGTAGTAGATAGTAGATAGTAGACATTAGATAGTAGATAGTAGATAGTAGATCGTAGATAGTAGATAGTAGATAGTAGATATTTAGATAGTAGATAGTAGATAGTAGATAGTAGACTGTATATAGTAGATAGATAGTAGATATTAGATAGTAGATAGTAGATCGTAGCTGGTAGTAGTGTTGGTGTTTATCCACCTAGAGTGAGGCTACAGACATTGTGGACTGAGCCCAGTGATGGAGACAGTAGCCATGACTCTATCTGTCCCTGTATTCACATTCTCCTCCTCCTCCTCCTCCGCCTGCAGCTGCTGCCAGAGCTGGCGAACCCGGACGAGCTGCTGTCCTACCTGGACCCCCCCGACCTCCCCACCAGCAGCAGCGACGACCTCCTCTCCCTCTTTGAGAACAACTAGCCCCGCCCCCTGCCCCCGCCCCGCCCCGCCTCGCCTCGCACCCGTCCTCCACACTGGGTGCTGTGACACGCGTGTGTGTGTGTGTGTGTGTGTGTGTGTGTGAGACACGTGTGTGTGTTGTCTATCCATAGACACTCCGACTGACCTCTGACCTCTCACACGGGTCCAACAGCTCCCTATGCATGCGAACGCGCATATAAACACACGCACGCACGCACGCACATGTCGAACGGGTGTGATCGATAGGAACTTGTCTCATGCAAAGATCTTCGTCGGGAACTGTGTGGGAGTCGAGAAGACGCCCTCTTCCTCCTCCTCTTCCTCTTCCTCTTCCTCCTCCCTGTGTAAAGACTCCACCCCTCAACATCTCCAGTACACACACCACGGCCATGTTGGCTGGCACTAAAATTGATATTATATATCCATATATGATATCTATATATTTGATGACTACAGACTGTGCAGATATAATCACGTCATTTGTACACAACACCCTGGACAACCCTTTGGAAATGGGAAGGAAAAAAAAAAGTGTTGTAGCTTTTTAACTTATGAATTTCCTGTTTGTGAAAGAAAGAGAGTGAAAAAGAAAAAAAAAGATTTTAAAGAATTACAGGTGAAACATTGTTTTTATCCTATTTGAAACGCGTTCTTCCAAGACGTTGGCACATGCCGTGACCTTTGAACCCTGACTTCCTGGGTGGCGGTAGTACCGCCGCGCCGCGCCGCCACCGCCGCCGCGGGCGTCTCCTCGCTAACTGGACCTCAACACGGGACCTCGCCTCCACTCTCACAGCACGGGCACACATAAGCTAAACGTCCTGCAACACACACACACACACACACACACACACACACACACACACACACACACTCTGGCCCCAGGTAACAGTCCCACAGGTGTATACACATATATTGTGTGTGTGTGTCGTGTGTGAGAGAGAGTCTGAGTGTGAATGGTGTTCGTGGTGTATTGATGCATGTGTGTGTGTGTGTGTGTGTACAAAGTGTGTGTGTGCACAAACGTGTGTGTGCGTGCACACCTCTGTGTGTTTGCGTGTGTATGTCTGTGTGTGTTTGTGTGCACTTTAGTTCTTACATGCGTATATGAATTTCAGCAGGCAGAGAAAACAGAATTTGAAAAAATGACAAAAACACTACGAAAAAAAGGGAAAACGTACTAAAAACAGACATGACAACAGAATCCCCCCCCTGAAGGCTCTCTGGTCCCCTTCCCGGGCCCTGCCTCCACGTCGTTTGTTTGGTGTGATAATTTATTTGTGATGTTCTGTCGGTCCCTCAGTCAATTGAGTCCCCCTCTGTGTCCCAACGTGCTCCAGTGCCAACAGTTCCTGCTTCTCCTCTCTCTGTACTAAACGTGCTTCACCCTTTTTGAGTTCTCTTCTCTTCCTGTGTCCCGCATATTTATTACTTCCACGAAAGGATCTATGCTTTAAAAGAGTCTTCTACCACACTGGTCCTCTTCGGTGTGTTCAGACACACAGCCCCCAAAAGTTTGTTTGTGTTGTGTTATCGTACGCCGCATGCGATGAGGACATCCTGCAAACATCCGCTCAGTTCGTAGATAACCATGGGAGTAGCTGACGAAACGCCATGACGATATGAAAGTGCTTTGGCAGTGATCGTGACACTGACACACACACACACGCACACGCAGCCAGGATCATTCCCGGTAATCCTTCCATACCGCCCGGCCCCCCGTCAGAGGGAGCCTGTGTGTCTCTGCTGTTGCTCAACCTCACCGCTGTGTGTGTGTGTGTGTGTGTGTGTGTGTGTGTGTGTGTGTGTGTGTGTGTGTGTGTGTGTGTGTGTGTGTGTGTGTGTGTGTGTGTGTGTGTGTGTGTGTGTGTGTGTGTGTGTGTGTGTGTGTGTGTGTGTGTGTGTGTGTGTGTGTGTGTGTGTGTGTGTGCCGCGCTCATGTTACTGCCAAGCTACAGGAGTCCTTCTCATGAAGACATTAAACCACCATTGTGTTGCCCTACATTTCTGAATCGCTTGCAAAAAAAACCTCTTTAGTTTTTCATTTATTTCTGCCCTGTGAATTATTATTGTGGTTGCAGCAAATAATGTAATGTAATCATTTCATTTTGATCTGGCGAGTACAAAAATCGACATTGTCAAGCCCGCAATACACACACACACACACGCACACATACATACACACAAATATCTTGATGGAAAAGTCATTATTGTAAGAATTAAATCACTTTTACAAACACACTTTCTCTGCTCATGTTGTCAGATCAGTTCAGTTCCACCGCGTGACAACATGTCAGACATCACTCTCTATAATAGACAACGCAGGCAAGGCAAAGTATGAATTACTTACTAAATGTTTTACTTGCTTGTTTGTGTTTTATGTATTTTCTTCTCATTGTCGGTCCAAAACAGCCTGTACATTTGTTTGATATTGAAACAAATAATCTTGTGTATTTAAGTGAGAATTGACAGAATATCCTGCAACTCCGCCTCCGGGATGAACTTTTTGATACTTTGTGGAGGGGAAAGTGTGTGAGGACTGTTTGTACTTTTATCACATTTATATTGTTTTAAGTTTAAATTATTCTTTTGCCCAGTTTTTTTTAACGATTGATCTGATTTGGTATGAGCGTACGATGCAGTAAAGGAAATTGGTCGGAAATTTGTCGTGGAATAGATTCACTCGAAATGGATATTTGGCCCATTTACAAAACAGAACACAACTAGTCAATAGTGTGTGTGTCTTCAGAGTACATGTAGTTCAATCAATCGGTATCTGTTTGTTTATCTGTTTGTTTGCACTGCCACATCGGGGACATTACGATGCCACACACACATCACAACTTCCCATTCAGCCCAGGAAAGGTGACCTTTGACCCTCTCTGCCCCGTCACAAACTGTACAGTCTGGTGTCCGTCGAGAATAAAGAAAAAGAAAAAGAGAAAAAAAATATATATTGTAAAATGAATCATAAAATCCGGGGACTTGTGCTCCCGGGGTTTGGATGTCGCAGCAGAGGGGAGGTTGGTGTACATAATGTAAATGACAAATAGTCGCGCTAACGGAAAAGTATTCAGTATCTCTCCGGGAAGGGGGCGAGGAATGGGTGAGGGGGGGGGGGGGGGGGGGGGGGGGGGGTGTGCATAGTGTATCTAAAATTTGTAAAGCTTGCATCCTCCGGTCAGACTTCAGACTCACCCGACGAGTCAGATCAGGGGCGTCTGTGTGGCCCTCTGGAGCCATGCCTGTTCTGTTCTCCCTGTCCAATACTGTCCGTGTCCCCCACCGATGGGGGAGGGGGGGGAGGGAGGGATGGAGATAGGGAGGGGTGGGGGGTGGGAGGTTGGGGGGTGGGAGGTAGGGGGGGACGACAACAAATTTGTTTTTTGTTTGTTTGTTTTTTCCAGTTGTGTAATAGTGAACTTCCGTGTACTTCTCTATTGCCTGTGTACTTTATAAAGGTGCTACTAAACTATGAGGAGCCTTTTTGAGGTCGAATCGGGACTCGGGAGACGTGGAGCCAAGACGTTTTGGCGCCTAGATCCAAATAAAGTTTGTACAAAATGTTGGTCAAATTTTTATGCAATTTGGCGAAAACATGCTCGAAAAGATCTACAATCTGGAGCGATTGGCACACACACTCACACACACACGGTGACAGTTTTCTCTTTTGGTTTTTGTACATTCTGTGTACAATTATTTCATATTCTAAACTGGTCAGATCAACATATTGTGATTTTTAGTCTTGCAAATCTGTATGTAGTTAGATGATGTGACATCCTAATATTTATCTAATAAATATGTATTCAGATGAAACACACATTCATTCTGTGTTGGACATCTCACTCATTACAATAATAGTGAAGAGGCCTCATAGTAATTGGTCAGCATTAGTTCATGATAGTGCGTATTATTGTTTGATAAAAGTCCTAATAGGTAGTTATGTAATCATAATAATGAATAAAATAAATAGAATACGTGTATTAAGTATTTTATTAAGAAATAAGAGGTCTGAATTATGTTAAATTATTTGGATGATAGTTTGACCTCCTGTGTTGATGCAGGTGAAGCAATGCCTTCAGTGTCCTCTGGGTGGCGTTGTCAACCCAGACTGATTAATAATTACTTAATAATTACAATACATATATTCTTATGTTAATTATAGTTATAGGCCCCTATAATTATATAATGATAGGGGACCACACCAGAGCCTTTTACTGGCTATATCTGCAGAACCAATACATTATGATACATGAAAAAAAACGCCTCCTTGAGGTGTACAATAAGATAATAGGAAAGATAATAAATATAAATAAGGTAAGGAACAACAAAAAACACAATAAAAAAACCTATAATATTATTGTATGTAATAAAATAATATGTAATAATAATAATAATAATAATATGTAAAGTGAGTTTATGCAATAAAAGAAAAAAAAGAAAATAATAAAGTAAATAAAAAAAAAAGAATATTATGGTCATAGTATCATATCATCAATCATAGTAAAAATATCGATTCTAATCAGCTTAGGGGACGGGGCTCAATTCAATTACAATTTTATTTGTATAGCCCTTAATCACAAGACGGTCTCAAAGGGCTTATCGTTGATTGGTTGATTGTCGTGTTGTGACGTCACGTTGCGGAAGTAGTTGTTGGACAGTGACAGTGACTGAATGACGTCACATGTAAACAAACAGCGACGTCTGAAGTCCCGCGTAAACCTCTCCAACTGTCACTGTCACTGTAACTGTACACTTCAACTGTAAGTGTAAGTGTAAGTGTAACTGTAACTGTCACTGTCACTGTAACTGTCCGCCTGTCACGATGTTCCAGTTGAAGAACCGCGCGCGGTACTGCTCGGCGGGGCTCGCGGCGGCGCGGCTGCTCGGCGGCGCGAGCCCCAACCCGCGGCTGTTCCTGGACGTGGAGGCGGACGGAGAAGAGCTGGGAAGGATCATCATAGAGGTTAGAATAGAAGAGAATAGAAGAGCTGGGAAGGATCATCATAGAGGTTAGAATAGAAGAGAATAGAAGAGCTGGGAAGGATCATCAATAGAGGGTTAAAAGGTTAGAATAGAAGAGCTGGGAAGGATCATCATAGAGGTTAGAATAGAAGAGAATAGAAGAGCTGGGAAGGATCATCATAGAGGTTAGAATAGAAGAGAATAGAAGAGCTGGGAAGGATCATCATAGAGGTTAGAATAGAAGAGAATAGAAGAGAATATAATAGAATGGAATAGAATAATATAATGTAATATAATAGAAGAATAGAAGAGAAGATAATAGAATAGAATAGAATAATAGTATAGAATATCTGACTGAATATCTTTTTTTATATTTTTTATATTCTATTAGGCCTAGACTCATTGTAAATTTGTTATTTTATTTGTATTATTCTATTGCTTATTTCTCTTTATCAGTCTATTGCTATGCAACCTCTGGCACAATAATTTCCTTCATGATTAATCAAGTTGTATCTTATCTTGTCTTCTTATCTTATATCTTATCTTATCTTATCTTAGGTCAATGCAGAAGTCGTCCCTAAGACTGCAGGTGAGAAGGAAGAGCCTCTTCTTTCGTAGCTACAGCCTACATATAACACACACACATAATAACATAACATTACATTACATTACATTACATGACATTACATCAACCAACATACTGTCTTTCTTCCCCAGAGAACTTCCGAGCTCTGTGTACTGGGCAGTACGGGTTCGGATACAAGGGTTCAGTGTTTCACAGGATCATACCAGAGTTCATGTGCCAGGTGAGTTCTACTTATAATAGTCATACTTATATTGTAGTTATACCGACGATAGCACGTCAGCAGTAAAGCTGTCTGACCTTTGTACTGTTCCACTAATACATGTCAGTTGTTTTTCCCGCAGGGGGGAGATTTCACCAAGCACAACGGGACAGGAGGGAAATCAATTTATGGCACCAAGTTTGCAGATGAGAACTTTAAATTGAAACACACCTGTCCAGGTAAATACTGAGGAGAAACCGAGGAGGCTGACATAACTGCTGGGCAATATTACATCATCGTCATCATTTTGTTTCATTACATGTGTTTTTTTTAAATTCTGTAAAGATGGTGAGATCTCTGTTTGATTCGCAGATACAGTAATTGCCTGCCTTCATCATGCCGGCTTATCTTGTATAGTTTATCATAGTTATTCATTCATCCAGCGCTTCCACAACCAACCTCTCCACTAGGTGACAGTGTTTCCTCTCATGCCTGCATCTCCACGCTATAGATTTAGCACATATATAAGCAGTGACCTACTTTCCCAGCATCATCTCACCATATACTGTATATAACAATAGTTTATCTTCTAAACTCCCTCACCCGACGTCGCTGAGGAACTCTCCTCGGTCTGGGCGGGGGGGGGCGGGTGGGGGTCTTACACAACGACTTTACATTCTCAGTGGTTGAATATATTCTGAACACTTGTTTACTCCGGAGCAGTAGTTCATAATGCGTCATCGTCTTCGTGTTATTATAACCGATGTTTCCCTGGTGTCGCAGGAACACTGTCGATGGCCAACACCGGGCCCAACACCAACGGCTCCCAGTTCTTCATCAGCACCGTGAAGACAGAATGGTGGGCAGGCTTGCACTGGTGCACTGGCGTCATTTAAACACTTTGATGAGCTTTAGTAAAACACATATACTGTATTCTTGCTGTGTGTTTTAGTGGAATTGGCGTCCATATTGCATTGCACAAGTACATTGATATAGAACGACTTTCTATTTGGCATCTATCAGGCATTCTATTTGTATTCATGTGAGGCAAGCATCTTGTTCAGAGAGACTGTAGGTTGGGATTCGAACCCACAACCTTTCGGCTGGGAGTCAAACACCCAAACCAGATGGTAAAATGGTAAATGGATTGCATTTATATCATCGCTTTTATCCAAAGCTCTTTACAGTATTGCCTCACATTCACCCATTCATACACCGACGGCGGTGTCAACCATGCAAGGTAACAACCAACGCGTCAGGAGCAGTTAGGGTTAGGTGGTGTCTTGCTCAGGGACACCTCGGCACTTAGCTAGGAGGCGGAGCCCGGGGATCGAACCAGCAACCTTCCTGTTGCCAGAAAACCGCTCCTACCTCCTGAGCTACTGTCACACGATCTTTCTGTTTCCCTTTCTGTTTGTTTCTGTATGTTTGTTTAGCTGAATAACGGAAGCGGTGCGGTGGTTTGTAGTGTGTGTGTGTGTGTGTGTGTTTCTGGTCACCTCAGAATAATGTCTCTCTCTCGTGGGTTTGACTCCCTCAGGCTGGACGGTAAGCATGTGGTGTTCGGCCGGGTGACCGAGGGCATGGAGGTGGTGGCCAAGATGGAGGCGTTCGGTCTGCACGACGGGGGCGTCCTCAAGAAGATCTCCATCGCGGACTGTGGGGAGATCAAGTGACTAAGTCTCTCTCTCTCTCTCTCGGTGACCCGAGGTTCATCGAGCATTCGACTCCTCCATCAGAACAAACATGGAGTTTATCTCGCACTGCCTTTCTATGGTAATCGCACGATGGTGTATCAATTAAAATTTATATTTTAATACTAATATACTTGCACTGCGATGCACACGAATGCATAAGTGAACTACACGGTTGTCACGTGTCCCTGTACAGATACCAAAATGTTTTCACGAGTGGGACTCAATACATTCTGTCGTCGCCCAGCGTGGTTCGGAGCGTGTGCAGCACTCCACGCCACTTTTAATCTCAGCGCTTCCTGGAAATGATTCAAATGGTTTTTTTAGACTGAACCGACTGGAGCTGGAGCACAACTTCCTGTCCATGGGGGCAGGATGTGACATCATACCTCCCGGTCTCGCGCTCACGTGTTTGTGTGTGTGTGTGTGTGTCTGTGTCAACGTGTGTGTGTGTGTGTGTGTGTGTGTGTTTCCTCTTGACAGACTGTTAACCGCACATTTGTTTCAATCAACAAATCTGTGGGGAACTTGAGATATGGACTGTGGCCCAACTGTTGGCCAGCGTGAGTGAAGAAGATGATGTTATCTGTGTGTGTGTATTGTCTTGGAAACACGTGTGTGTGTGTGTGTGTGTGTGGATCAGTCCTTCAGTTGTATTGTACTGTAACCCTAACCCGCAGGCATAGAACTGTGAGGTGCAGAAGGGCTCGCTTAGGTAGGAGCCTGGTCCCTGCAGCCATAGCCTCCCTAAATAACAGACCACGCTAATGAGGGCCCGAGTGGCAATGTGACTGATCTATCTATCTATCTATCTATCTATCTATCTATCTATCTATCTATCTATCTGTCTATCTGTCTATCTGTCTATCTGTCTGTCTGTATTGCTGTGCAACCTGGCACAAGAATTTCCTTCTGGATTAATAAAGTTCTATTCTATTCTACTCTATTCACCTCAACGCCTCGGTGGTCTCTGCGTCTCTGCCGGTAGCCCAGGGGGGGTCTGAGGGCGCCGGAGGGTGTTGCTGCTTATCGAGCTCATAACAGAGCGACGTGAACGCCCCACAACGCCCCCCCCCCGCACCCTCCTAACCCGAACCATATGCGCTCTGACCTTCCATCGTTTGTTTGAATTCTCCGATTACATTGTCGCCATGGAGACCTTTCCCCCCGCCCCCCCCCCCCCCCTCCAACTCTCACTCTGTTTAAGTTGTTAGGGGCGATGTTGTAACAAACTTGATATAATTTGCGCGTCCCCACCCTCTCTGGTTGCCGCTGAGCTGTTCGGAATGCATGTCCAATACGCCGCCGCTCGGAAACTTGGCAGGCCGCTGTGCTGAGCGCCGCCGCAGCCAAACGTTAAGAGACACGCAAAACAATAACACTGTGTTTGTTTGTTTTTGGATGTTGTTTTGAGCTTTGTCTTAATTCTTCTTAAAAAGAGAATATGGTCCCGGTTAGTCAGACGATGTCCACAGCGACGTTGTAAACAAGCAGAGCAAACAAGTCTTCTGTGTACCAACTAGCTGGAGACACACGAGCCGAACTAGCTGGACAAACAACATTGGGAAATAGCGTTGTTATTCCAGCGTTTTAAAGTGAAAATCCAACATGCAGTCATAGATTTACACAATAAACTACTACATCACTGTAACGTTCACATGTTCACAATACGTGTACAACTACAGAGTACTTCTACTTTTTAATACTAGCAGTACGTTTATCTTTCATCTAAAGCGTCTTACTGTGAATTCAGATCTGTGCATTAGTAGTAGATAGTAGATAGTAGACATTAGATAGTAGATAGTAGATAGTAGATCGTAGACATTAGATTGTAGATAGTAGAGTGTAGATAGTAGATAGTAGATATTAGATAGTAGATAGTAGAGCGTAGATAGTAGATAGTAGATATTAGATCGTAGATAGTAGATAGTAGATAATAGATCGTAGATAGTAGATAGTAGATAATAGATCGTAGATAGTAGATAGTAGATAATAGATCGTAGATAGTAGATAGTAGATAATAGATCGTAGATAGTAGATAGTAGATATTATATCGTAGATAGTAGATAGTAGATCGTAGCTGGTAGTAGTGTTGGTGTTTATCCACCTAGAGTGAGGCTACAGACATTGTGGACTGAGCCCAGTGATGGAGACAGTAGCCATGACTCTATCTGTCCCTGTATTCACATTCTCCTCCTCCTCCTCCTCCGCCTGCAGCTGCTGCCAGAGCTGGCGAACCCGGACGAGCTGCTGTCCTACCTGGACCCCCCCGACCTCCCCACCAGCAGCAGCGACGACCTCCTCTCCCTCTTCGAGAACAACTAGCCCCGCCCCCTGCCCCCGCCCCGCCCCGCCTCGCCTCGCACCCGTCCTCCACACTGGGTGCTGTGACACGCGTGTGTGTGTGTGTGTGTGTGTGTGTGTGTGTGTGTGTGTGTGTGTGTGAGACACGTGTGTGTGTTGTCTATCCATAGACACTCCGACTGACCTCTGACCTCTCACACGGGTCCAACAGCTCCCTATGCATGCGAACGCGCATATAAACACACGCACGCACGCACGCACATGTCGAACGGGTGTGATCGATAGGAACTTCGTCTCATGCAAAGATCTTCGTCGGGAACTGTGTGGGAGTCGAGAAGACGCCCTCTTCCTCCTCCTCTTCCTCTTCCTCTTCCTCCTCCCTGTGTAAAGACTCCACCCCTCAACATCTCCAGTACACACACCACGGCCATGTTGGCTGGCACTAAAATTGATATTATATATCCATATATGATATCTATATATTTGATGACTACAGACTGTGCAGATATAATCACGTCATTTGTACACAACACCCTGGACAACCCTTTGGAAATGGGAAGGAAAAAAAAAAGTGTTGTAGCTTTTTAACTTATGAATTTCCTGTTTGTGAAAGAAAGAGAGTGAAAAAGAAAAAAAAAGATTTTAAAGAATTACAGGTGAAACATTGTTTTTATCCTATTTGAAACGCGTTCTTCCAAGACGTTGGCACATGCCGTGACCTTTGAACCCTGACTTCCTGGGTGGCGGTAGTACCGCCGCGCCGCGCCGCCACCGCCGCCGCGGGCGTCTCCTCGCTAACTGGACCTCAACACGGGACCTCGCCTCCACTCTCACAGCACGGGCACACATAAGCTAAACGTCCTGCAACACACACACACACACACACATACACACACACACACACACTCTGGCCCCAGGTACAGTCCCACAGGTGTATACACATATATTGTGTGTGTGTGTGTGTGTGTGTGTGTGAGAGAGAGTCTGAGTGTGAATGTGTGTTCGTGTGTGTATTGATGCATGTGTGTGTGTGTGTGTGTGTACACAAGTGTGCGTGTGTGTGTACACAAGTGTGTGTGTACAAACGTGTGTGTGTGTGCACAAACGTGTGTGTGCGTGCACACCTCTGTGTGTTTGCGTGTGTATGTCTGTGTGTGTTTGTGTGCACTTTAGTTCTTACATGCGTATATGAATTTCAGCAGGCAGAGAAAACAGAATTTGAAAAAATTACAAAAACACTACGAAAAAAAGGGAAAACGTACTAAAAACAGACATGACAACAGAATCCCCCCCCTGGAGGCTCTCTGATCCCCTCCCGGGCCCTGCCTCCACGTCGTTTGTTTTGGTGTTGATATTTATTGTGATGTTCTGTCGGTCCCTCAGTCAATTGAGTCCCCCTCTGTGTCCCAACGTGCTCCAGTGCCAACAGTTCCTGCTTCTCCTCTCTCTGTACTAAACGTGCTTCACCCTTTTTGAGTTCTCTTCTCTTCCTGTGTCCCGCATATTTATTACTTCCACGAAAAGGATCTATGCTTTAAAGAGTCTTCTGCCACACTGGTCCTCTTCAGTGTGTTCAGACACACAGCCCCCAACAGTTTGTTTGTGTTGTGTTATCGTACGCAGCATGCGATGAGGACATCCTGCAAACATCCGCTCAGTTCGTAGATAACCATGGGAGTAGCTGACGAAACGCCATGACGATATGAAAGTGCTTTGGCAGTGATCGTGACTCTCACACACACGCACACACACACACACACACACGCACACGCAGCCAGGATCATTCCCGGTAATCCTTCCATACCGCCCGGCCCCCCGTCAGAGGGAGCCTGTGTGTCTCTGCTGTTGCTCAACCTCACCGCTGTGTGTGTGTGTGTGTGTGTGTGTGTGTGTGTGTGTGTGTGTGTGTGTGTGTGTGTGTGTGTGTGTGTGTGTTTGTGTGTGTGTGTGCCTCATGTTACTGCCAAGCTACAGGAGTCCTTCTCATGAAGACATTAAACCACCATTGTGTTGCCCTACATTTCTGAATCGCTTGCAAAAAAAACCTCTTTAGTTTTTCATTTATTTCTGCCCTGTGAATTATTATTGTGGTTGCAGCAAATAATGTAATGTAATCATTTCATTTTGATCTGGCGAGTACAAAAATCGACATTTGTCAAGCCCGCAATACACACACACACACACACGCACACATACATACACACAAATATCTTGATGGAAAAGTCATTATTGTAAGAATTAAATCACTTTTACAAACACACTTTCTCTGCTCATGTTGTCAGATCAGTTCAGTTCCACCGCGTGACAACATGTCAGACATCACTCTCTATAATAGACAACGCAGGCAAGGCAAAGTATGAATTACTTACTAAATGTTTTACTTGCTTGTTTGTGTTTTATGTATTTTCTTCTCATTGTCGGTCCAAAACAGCCTGTACATTTGTTTGATATTGAAACAAATAATCTTGTGTATTTTAAGTGAGAATTGACAGAATATCCTGCAACTCCGCCTCCGGGATGAACTTTTTGATACTTTGTGGAGGGGAAAGTGTGTGAGGACTGTTTGTACTTTTATCACATTTTATATTGTTTTAAGTTTAAATTATTCTTTTGCCCAGTTTTTTTTAACGATTGATCTGATTTGGTATGAGCGTACGATGCAGTAAAGGAAATTGGTCGAAAATTTGTCGTGGAATAGATTCACTCGAAATGGATATTTGGCCCATTTACAAAACAGAACACAACTAGTCAATAGTGTGTGTGTCTTCAGAGTACATGTAGTTCAATCAATCGGTATCTGTTTGTTTATCTGTTTATCTGTTTGTTTGCACTGCCACATCGGGGACATTACGATGCCACACACACACCACAACTTCCCATTCAGCCCAGGAAAGGTGACCTTTGACCCTCTCTGCCCCGTCACAAACTGTACAGTCTGGTGTCCGTCGAGAATAAAGAAAAAGAAAAAGAGAAAAAAAATATATATTGTAAAATGAATCATAAAATCCGGGGACTTGTGCTCCCGGGGTTTGGATGTCGCAGCAGAGGGGAGGTTGGTGTACATAATGTAAATGACAAATAGTCGCGCTAACGGAAAAGTATTCAGTATCTCTCCGGGAAGGGGGGGAGGATGGGTGAGGGGTGGGGGTGTGCATAGTGTATCTAAAATTTGTAAATCTTGCATCCTCCGGTCAGACTCAGACTCACCCGACGAGTCAGATCAGGGAGTCTGTGCGGCCCTCTGGAGCCATGCCTGTTCTGTTCCTCCCTGTCCAATACTGTCCATGTCCCCCACCGATGGGGGTGGGGGGGTGGGAGGAGGGGGGACAACAACAAATTTTGTTTTTGTTTGTTTGTTTTTTCCAGTTGTGTAATAGTGAACTTCCGTGTACTTCTCTATTGCCTGTGTACTTTATAAAGGTGCTACTAAACTATGAGGAGCCTTTTTGAGGTCGAATCGGGACTCGGGAGACGTGGAGCCAAGACGTTTTGGCGCCTAGATCCAAATAAAGTTTGTACAAAATGTTGGTCAAATTTTTATGCAATTTGGCGAAAACATGCTCGAAAAGATCTACAATCTGGAGCGATTGGCACACACACTCACACACACACGGTGACAGTTTTCTCTTTTGGTTTTTGTACATTCTGTGTACAATTATTTCATATTCTAAACTGGTCAGATCAACATATTGTGATTTTTAGTCTTGCAAATCTGTATGTAGTTAGATGATGTGACATCCTAATATTTATCTAATAAATATGTATTCAGATGAAACACACATTCATTCTGTGTTGGACATCTCACTCATTACAATAATAGTGAAGAGGCCCTCATAGTAATTTGTCGCATAGTTCATGATAGTGTGTATTATTGTTTGATAAAGTCCTAATGAGGTAGTTATGTATCATAATACATTAAATAAAATAAAATAGAATACGTGTATTAAGTATTTTATTAAGAAATAAGAGGTCTGAATTATGTTAAATTATTTGGATGATAGTTTGACCTCCTGTGTTGATGCAGGTGAAGCAATGCCTTCAGTGTCCTCTGGGTGGCGTTGTCAACCCAGACTGATTAATAATTACTTAATAATTACAATACATATATTCTTATGTTAATTATAGTTATAGGCCCCTATAATTATATAATGATAGGGGACCACACCAGAGCCTTTTACTGGCTATATCTGCAGAACCAATACATTATGATACATGAAAAAAAAGGCCTCCTTGAGGTGTACAATAAGATAATAGGAAAGATAATAAATATAAATAAGGTAAGGAACAACAAAAAACACAATGAAAAAACCTATAATATTATTGTATGTAATAAAATAATATGTAATAATAATAATATGTAAAGTGAGTTTATGCAATAAAGGAAAAAAAAGAAAATAAAGTAAATAAAAAAAAAGAATATTATGGTCATAGTATCATATCATCAATCATAGTAAAAATATCGATTCTAATCAGCTTAGGGGACGGGGCTCAATTCAATTACATTTTATTTGTATAGCCCTTAATCACAAGACGGTCTCAAAGGGCTTATCGTTGATTGGTTGATTGTCGTGTTGTGACGTCACGTTGCGGAAGTAGTTGTTGGACAGTGACAGTGACTGAATGACGTCACATGTAAACAAACAGCGACGTCTGAAGTCCCGCGTAAACCTCTCCAACTGTCACTGTCACTGTAACTGTACACTTCAACTGTAAGTGTAAGTGTAACTGTAACTGTCCGCCTGTCACGATGTTCCAGTTGAAGAACCGCGCGCGGTACTGCTCGGCGGGGCTCGCGGCGGCGCGGCTGCTCGGCGGCGCGAGCCCCAACCCGCGGCTGTTCCTGGACGTGGAGGCGGACGGAGAAGAGCTGGGAAGGATCATCATAGAGGTTAGAATAGAAGAGAATAGAAGAGCTGGGAAGGATCATCATAGAGGTTAGAATAGAAGAGAATAGAAGAGCTGGGAAGGATCATCATAGAGGTTAGAATAGAAGAGAATAGAAGAGCTGGGAAGGATCATCATAGAGGTTAGAATAGAAGAGCTGGGAAGGATCATCATAGAGGTTAGAATAGAAGAGAATAGAAGAGAATAGAAGAGCTGGGAAGGATCATCATAGAGGTTAGAATAGAAGAGAATAGAAGAGCTGGGAAGGATCATCATAGAGGTTAGAATAGAAGAGCTGGGAAGGATCATCATAGAGGTTAGAATAGAAGAGAATAGAAGAGCTGGGAAGGATAATCATAGAGGTTAGAATAGAAGAGCTGGGAAGGATCATCATAGAGGTTAGAATAGAAGAGAATAGAAGAGCTGGGAAGGATCATCATAGAGGTTAGAATAGAAGAGAATAGAAGAGCTGGGAAGGATCATCATAGAGGTTAGAATAGAAGAGAATAGAAGAGCTGGGAAGGATCATCATAGAGGTTAGAATAGAAGAGAATAGAAGAGAATAATATAATAGAAGAATGGAATGGAATTGAATAGAATAGAATCGAAGAATGGAATCGAAGAGAAGAATATAATAGAGAAGAGAATAGAATAATATAATATAATAAAATAATAGAATGGAATAGAAGAGAAGAGAATAGAAGAGTAGAGTAGAATAGAAGAATAGAAGAGAATAATAGAATATAATAGAATCGAAGAATGGAATAGAAGAGAAGAATATAATATGATGGCAGAATAGAAGATAATAGAAGAGAAGAGAATATAATAGAATGGAATAGAATAATATAATATAATAGAAGAATAGAAGAGAAGATAATAATAGAATAGAATAGAATAATAGTATAGAATATCTGACTGAATACCTTTTTTTATATTTTTATATTCTATTAGGCCTAGACTCACAAATTTGTTATTTTATTTGTATTATTCTATTGCTTATTTCTCTTTATCAGTCTATTGCTATGCAACCTCTGGCACAAGAATTTCCTTCAGGATTAATCAAGTTTTATCTTATCTTATCTTATCTTATCTTATCTTATCTTATCTTATCTTATCTTAGGTCAATGCAGAAGTCATCCCCAAGACTGCAGGTGAGAAGGAAGAGCCTCTTGTTTCGTAGCTACAGCCTACATATAACACACACACACAATAACATAACATTACATTACATTACATGACATTACATCAACCAACATACTGTCTTTCTTCCCCAGAGAACTTCCGAGCTCTGTGTACTGGGCAGTACGGGTTCGGCTACAAGGGTTCAGTGTTTCACAGGATCATACCAGAGTTCATGTGCCAGGTGAGTTCTACTCATAATAGTTATACTTAAATTGTAGTTATACCGACGATAGCACGTCAGCAGTAAAGCTCTCTGACCTTTGTACTGTTCCACTAATACATGTCACAGGGGGGAGATTTCACCAAGCACAACGGGACAGGAGGGAAATCAATTTATGGCACCAAGTTTGCAGATGAGAACTTTAAATTGAAACACACCTGTCCAGGTAAATACTGAGGAGAAACCGAGGAGGCTGACATAACTGCTGGGCAATATTACATTATCGTCATCATTTTGTTTCATTACATGTGTTTTTTTTAAATTCTGTAAAGATGGTGAGATCTCGGTTTGATTCGCAGATACAGTAATTAACTGCCTTCATCATGCCGGCTTATCTTGTATAGTTTACCTAGTTATCATTCATCCAGCGCTTCCACAACCAACCTCTCCACTAGGTGACAGTGTTTCCTCTCATGCCTGCATCTCCACGCTATAGATTTAGCACATATATAAGCAGTGACCTACTTTCCCAGCATCATCTCACCATATACTGTATATAACAATAGTTTATCTTCTAAACTCCCTCACCCGACGTCGCTGAGGAACTCTCCTCGGTCTGGGCGGGGGGGGGCGGGTGGGGGTCTTACACAACGACTTTACATTCTCAGTGGTTGAATATATTCTGAACACTTGTTTACTCCGGAGCAGTAGTTCATAATGCGTCATCGTCTTTGTGTTATTATAACCGATGTTTCCCTGGTGTCGCAGGAACACTGTCGATGGCCAACACCGGGCCCAACACCAACGGCTCCCAGTTCTTCATCAGCACCGTGAAGACAGAATGGTGGGCAGGCTTGCACTGGTGCACTGGCTTCATTTAAACACTTTGATGAGCTTTAGTAAAACACATATACTGTATTCTTGCTGTGTATTTTAGTGGAATTGGCGTCCATATTGCATTGCACAAGTACATTGATATAGAACGACTTTCTATTTGGCATCTATCAGGCATTCTATTTGTATTCATGTGAGGCAAGCATCTTGTTCAGAGAGACTGTAGGTTGGGATTCGAACCCACAACCTTTCGGCTGGGAGTCAAACACCCAAACCATGATCGATTGCATTTATATCATCGCTTTTATCCAAAGCGCTTCACAGTATTGCCTCACATTCACCCATTCATACACCGACGGCGGTGCCAACCATGCAAGGTAACAACCAACACGTCAGGAGCAGGTAGGGTTAGGTGGTGTCTTGCTCAGGGACACCTCGACACTTAGCTAGGAGGCGGAGCCCGGGGATCGAACCAGCAACCTTCCTGTTGCCAGAAAACCGCTCCTACCTCCTGAGCTACTGTCACACGATCTTTCTGTTTCCCTTTCTGTTTGTTTCTGTATGTTTGTTTAGCTGAATAACGGAAGCGGTGCGGTGGTTTGTAGTGTGTGTGTGTGTGTGTGTGTTTCTGGTCACCTCAGAATAATGTCTCTCTCTCGTGGGTTTGACTCCCTCAGGCTGGACGGTAAGCATGTGGTGTTCGGCCGGGTGACCGAGGGCATGGAGGTGGTGGCCAAGATGGAGGCGTTCGGTCTGCACGACGGGGGCGTCCTCAAGAAGATCTCCATCGCGGACTGTGGGGAGATCAAGTGACTAAGTCTCTCTCTCTCTCTCTTGGTGATCCGAGGTTCATCGAGCATTCTCCAGACTCCTCCATCAGAACAAACATGGAGTTTATCTCGCACTGCCTTTCTATTGTAATCGCACGAAGGTGTATCAAAACATGTTATTTATATTTTAATACTAATATACTTGCACTGCGATGCACACGAATGCATAAGTGAACTACACGGTTGTCACGTGTCCCTGTACAGATACCAAAATGTTTTCACGAGTGGGACTCAATACTTTCTGTCGTCGCCCAGCGTGGTTCGGAGCGTCTCCACGCCACTTTTAATCTCAGCGCTTCCTGGAAATGATTCAAATGGTTTTTTTAGACTGAACCGACTGGAGCTGGAGCACAACTTCCTGTCCACGGGGGCAGGATGTGACATCATACCTCCCGGTCTCGCGCTCACGTGTTTGTGTGTGTGTGTGTGTGTCTGTGTCAACGTGTGTGTGTGTGTGTGTGTGGGTTTCCTCTTGACAGACTGTTAACCGCACATTTGTTTCAATCAACAAATCTGTGGGGAACTTGAGATATGGACTGTGGCCCAACTGTTGGCCAGCGTGAGTGAAGAAGATGATGTTATCTGTGTGTGTGTATTGTCTTGGAAACACGTGTGTGTGTGTGTGTGTGTGTGTGTGGATCAGTCCTTCAGTTGTATTGTACTGTAACCCTAACCCGCAGGCATAGAACTGTGAGGTGCAGAAGGGCTCGCTTAGGTAGGAGCCTGGTCCCTGCAGCCATAGCCTCCCTAAATAACAGACCACGCTAATGAGGGCCCGAGTGGCAATGTGACTGATCTATCTATCTATCTATCTATCTATCTATCTATCTATCTATCTATCTGTCTGTATTGCTGTGCAACCTGGCACAAGAATTTCCTTCTGGATTAATAAAGTTCTATTCTATTCTACTCTATTCACCTCAACGCCTCGGTGGTCTCCGGTAGCCCAGGGGGGGTCTGAGGGCGCCGGAGGGTGTTGCTGCTTATCGAGCTCATAACAGAGCGACGTGAACGCCCCACAACGCCCCCCCCCCGCACCCTCCTAACCCGAACCATATGCGCTCTGACCTTCCATCGTTTGTTTGAATTCTCCGATTACATTGTTGCCATGGAGACCTTTCCCCCCGCCCCCCCCCCCCCCCCCAACTCTCACTCTGTTTAAGTTGTTAGGGGCGATGTTGTAACAAACTTGATATAATTTGCGCGTCCCCACCCTCTCTGGTTGCCGCTGAGCTGTTCGGAATGCATGTCCAATACGCCGCCGCTCGGAAACTTGGCAGGCCGCTGTGCTGAGCGCCGCCGCAGCCAAACGTTAAGAGACACGCAAAACAATAACACGTTTGGCTCGCTGCTCTGAGTGCTCTTAAACGTCTAGATTCTGTCACTTTGGCCCCGTTCCATTCCACTCCACCGTTGTCTTTTCAGAAATAAAAACATATGCAGTACGTCGAGTATCGGTGGCAAACTCAAACGTTGTCAATAAAACGTGTGGCGCGGTGAGTTTTCAACACCTCGCGCTCGGACAGGATGAGAGGGGGGGGGGGGGGGAATCGATCTTTTGACAAGATCCTTCCAGCACATGACCCAGCCGCCATGTTTAAACCATTAGCGGAGTCCGTCCTCGTCCTCGTCCTCGTCCTCCTCCTCCGCGCGTCACCTAGCTAGCATGCAGGCCTTCTAGCTGTGGTGGGGGGGGCGACGCGCGCGCATGGGGGGTGGGGGGGGTGGGGCGGGGCCGTTGTCCTCGCCGATATCCGGCAGAACCTGGCAACCGGCCGGAACACAGCTGCCGCCGTGGAGCGGGGCTGGGAACGCCAGTTACTACAAACAGAACCTAAACAAATAAAAAGCATAGCAGCAGCACATAATAACCACACAGAGGGCGTGCGTCTCGTTCATCAGTTCATCTTTTTTTTTATTCGACCGACTAAAGCACTAATAATGCTGCTTCACAAACTCAACAAATAAGGCACATTTTGGAATGCCGTTGTCAAGGACATGGGAGGTCAGAGCTGGAGGGCAGAGCGAGGGCAGGCAGGACCTTTCCTCGGGTGCCCGAACAGCGTCTGCAAGTTCTGTCCAAATAAAAGCACTTTCACAACGTCATCATGAAATATTGTAAATGATAAAACAACACACGCGCGCACACACACACACACACACGCACACACACACGCACACACACATGGCTTTCCAATATGTGTGTCAACAAATGACATTCAGTAAATATGGACTATATATATAATACTCTGTTTCGGCTACACCGTCCGTAGGCTACAGGAGATTTCGTGGACAGTAACAATCTTGGAATTACTGAGAATGTTACATACAAGTATGAATCCAACCACTACTCTACGTAGAACTTAAATAGGTACACATTGCACTAAATTACACGTAATAATCATGCACATGCAAACTCCAAAACAGTTATTTGTCTTTTTCAAGTGTGCATAAGTACACACGGGCCGCAGCTAGTGAAAACATTGTACATTTAAAATATCCTTATCATCGCCGCTTTAAGCAAACTACAACTCACAGTTTAACGTGCAATATACAGTAGGGAGGAAAAAAAAACAAGTTAGTCTGCATGTTAACACGATATACTTCCATAACATTGAAATAAATGTATACACATTGAATACATGCTACTCGAAGGGTTGAAGGGCAACTAGTAAGTATAATTAGTATCATAACAGACAACGGATATCATTCTCGGTAAATAATACTGATAAAACAACGGCAATACATTGGCTTACAACTGAGACAGTATTAATTATGTACCAACTTTTAATAACAATTTATGTAGACATCAATATTTCCTTTTTAGTGTAACTTGATGCATATTCTATACAAAAAAGTGTAAAAAAAATTCCATAAATATTTCTGTTGGATAGGCCCGTCAGATAGTTGAACAGAACATTAAAAAAAACCTGTTTAGTTTCAGCAATCGGCCCTTTTCACATAAAAAGCTTTAATATTGCATTAGACATGAGCCTCTTCTTTGAAAACAACGGCCTTCAAATACAATATATACATAACAGTCATTTGCAAATATCTTTGTCAGGGCGTGGGTTTTTCTTTTTGCAAATTGCTTTTACAAATTTTCAACATCTTTAAAGGTCTCCAAAATACACATCTTAGCCGTAGAAAAAAGAAATGGAACCGAAAATGTACTAGAAAAGTCAAGTATAGGTAATTCAAGGCGACATACTGAACGTCTGAAAGCAGATCGTTGCTCGGTATATAAAGTTTCTTCCGTTTTTCGGGCCGCCTCCATCTCTAATTGATCCTCCGTCCGTCACGAAGGCTTGAAGATGCGTCACATGCTTTAGCGACGCATCATTGGTATCCATGGTTACGGTTCTACATCACAGTCAGTCAGCTCTTAGCGCTTGGAGCGGTGAATTTGAGATGAAAACAGGAGATGGTTTGTCCATCAGTCTTGTTAGTGTTATCTCATCGCGACGAGAATAAGAAGTTATACAGTACTAAGAATATCAAATATATAATATATATATTATATATATATATAGTATATTGTTCCCAACGATATATGAGTCCTTGATTCAACCTTCTGCTGATGTTCTTCCCACCTGCAGTACACCAAGTTCACGTGCAGAATACTTTCTTCTGTGTCCAGATTTTACATTTAAAAAGCAATTTTTTTTAAACGTTTCTTACAATTTTACCCAACATTCATGAGTGCCAGCATCTAGTGAAAATTCCCACACGATGTGAGTTGGACTCCTTGTAAAACCCAATCTGGTCGTGGTTACCATAATCACAAAAGGGCCAAATAAAGGGAGGCCAGATGCACAAGTTCTCAGTTCACAGCTTCATTTGAAAACATAATAAAACAAAAATGAATTTTTGTTAAGGGGATTGACATAACCATAACATCTCTGTTGATATTCCATGACAACAACTGTTCTGGGTTGATTAACGCCAACTGTAGGTGCTAAGTTAGCTCCTGGTCCAATACGACCGCTGGCTGTTCCAACTTGAACTTCCAATTAAGCCTTTTTCAGAACTCCTCGCCACAAATCAGACGAGGACTTGACCCGAGGTCGATCTGTATCCCGATCACCGCATGATGTTTAAGGCCCTGAACGTACAAACTGGGTTCTTTCGTTGTATCGTTGGAAACGTGATATTCTACGTGGCATTTCTCATTGACACAACTTTCTTTAAGGCACATTCAACATTAAAGTTCGCTTTTGTCAAAACTACAAATTTGTATAAAATATTTGTTTTCCAAGGCCTTTCCAAGGTCTCGCGAAGGTAAAGGTAAAAAAAGTATTTTGTCTTAACCGTCTGCATGTCGGGCCTCGGAGAGCCACGCTTTTTCACCTCTCGAACATTTAAAAATAGCGAAACATTTGTAAACGGATCATCGTACCTCCCTTCCTTTAAAGACATTGGTTCATAAAAGTAGGCAACCTCGGCGTAAACATTCAGAATCACCTCCTCCGCGTCCTCTGGTTCTCACATCCGGTGTCATTCCAGGTCTACGTTCCTCCGCCCTCCTCTCCACCGTCCGACTTCGGTTCGGTTCATTCCCTCCACCCACTCCCCACTCCCCTCCACCTCCTCTGCAGTGCAGTCAGCTCCTGGACGTTGTTCAACAGACATAAAGCTCTCGGAAAAACAACATCAACCTTCCAATCCCTCAGGTTCCTCGCAGCCATGTGGCTGTCGGTTTCATCCAGAGGCACTAATTAAGTCTTTAAAAGGACTAATATCTCCGATAGCGTTGTTAGTATCTCATCGTGTGTTTGCGCGAGTATTCAAGCAGTTTAGTTATCCTGCCAAGCAAAGGAAAGGAAAGGAAACACGAATTGTTGACTATATTGAGACAACCCGTCGGTGTGAATGACGACTCTCTGGGGAAATTCGAAATGATTATTGCACTGCCATCCATGACAAGAAAAACTCAACTAATCTGTTTGTGAATGGAGATTAACACATTATACCGGGCTTAATGTACTGTAGGTAATCAAGGTTTCGTGAGGCAACATAAATATTTATGGAGAGTAAATGAAGCGATAAGCAGAGCACTAAATCTAACTAAATCTACACCAGGATCCCTCCTGCAGCAGCCGCTAAACCGCCAGCGAGTGCTTCAGGCAACAATACAGAAACACTGCTTCATTTCCCAGTTCAAACGGTCAAATTGCACACTATATACAGTATATATACTGTGTATATATATACGTATACATATATATATATATATATTTATACATATATAAAACAAGAAAACTAAATAAATAGGCCGGGTGTTGGCCAGGGATGCGTGGCGTTTAAGCCCCCAGTTCATTCACAGTTGATAAGATGTGCTGACGACCCAGTAAACCTAAACGACGCCTCGCGCATTGTCACGAGAGGCCCCTCCCACAAGGGGGCTCCTCCCTCAAGAGGCTCCGCCCCTCCCACCACCACCACACCACCACTCAGTTTGGCGTACGGGAAAACAAAGACGCAGAAGAAGAAGAAGATGAAGATGAAGAAGATGGATGTAAACACAAAACAAACAAACACTCCAGCGAAGTGTCTACTGCTGCTAAGATACTTAATGACATGAAACTTCACTGAGTTTCACACCATGGGCCTGTTGGAGGGGGGGGGGGGCGGGGGGTGTACTCTTTGTAAGTCGCTTTGGATAAAAGCATTTGCCAAATGCCCTAAATGTAAATGTAAATGTGTGTGAGGGGGTGTAGGGGGGTGGAGCTAATGTGGTGTGGGGGGGGGGGGGGGGCTTAGTTGTGAAAATACTGCAGATGTTCGAGCCGATGTCTAATATCTACCGTTACAGATGTTTTTACAAAGGGAGCCCCGTGTGTGTCTGTGTGTGTGTGTGTGTGTGTGGTCATCTCTCAGGGGAGCCGGGTGGGGGTCACAGGGTCACGGGGTCATCCAGGCGTGGCGTTGGGAGGGGCGGAGGGGAGGGGAGGGGCTCACAGCGAGAGTGTTGAATCTGCGTCTCCTCGAGAAGGTGGAGGCGTAGGAGGGGAGAGGAATTGGGGCTACTGCACGCGGCGGCAGTAGTATCCCAGCACCTTGCACTTCTCACACAGGTGCTGTGGGTGCTCCTTGCTCTGGTCGGACACATCCAGACCGTCGGGCTTCTCTAGGGGGCGCTGCGGGACACACAACACACACACACACACACACACACACAGAACACAACGTCAGTCCGAGAGACATCGAAAACACGCGTGTACATGTACACACAAGCGTAGATATTTATATACTGGAGATGTACACGTTCTGAAACACGCAGATCAACTCACTGTTCTCAACTCACTCTATTCACTATTTAGCAGACGCCACCACCGCCATCACCTGTCCTGCCCAACACCTGCCCTGCCACACCACCACCACCACCTCCACCACCTCCACCTCCACCACCACCACTGCAACCTCTGCCTCCACGTCACTTGGACGCAGAGACGGACTTCATCCATAAACGGTAGATTTATTGATAATGTTCTCAAACTGAAAATGCATGTTTCTCCAATAAGTGGCACAGATCTGGCAACGCAGCATCAACACATGTATTCTATTTTACAAAGATATTAGAAAAGTGCTCCATAAAAATCGCTGCATGGAAAACAATAATTGACCCATTTACTATTATTTTAACAATTTCTTAGCATCGGCCACTTCTTCCGAGTGCTTAAACTCAAGAAAATCCCGTTACTGTGGGTCATTACCCAGAGATAATGGGTTCCTGGGTCTGTAGCTCTGCCACAAAATGGGGATAGCTACTGATTACCAGGGGTTAGACGAAAACTCATTACATCTAAGAGAGAGGCACTGTAAGAAGCTATATTAATGCGAGCTCTGGGCTTTGCCACAAACTGGGGATGTTATTTTTGCTGACATCTCCGCAGAGTTCGGTAAGTAAAAGGGTTGAGACGGTGAGTGCCAGCGTTTTTAGAAAAAACCAAATTACAGGGGTTAGACGAAGGGAGATTACCCCATGAAATCCCATTTACGGGTCAATTCTAGAACGGTGTATTCATTTAGTGCGTATTAAAGTCATCGCTGTGGGTTTGGGCCCGGCGTGCTGAGAGCTCTGAGACCATGGGGGGGGGGTAAGCGGTCCAATTCAAATGCTGACACGGGGAAATATGTTAAGTGGGTGACATTGCAAATGCGAGGAATTCGCCCGCCTGAGTGTAACTTAACCGCAGTACGAACACAGAGCGGCCCGCAGCTTTTCTCACCAGAGAGAACTCAGAACTGTATTTTTCTCACACAAAAGCCCCTTTTGTGTGGGAACGAGTCACCGCTTTGAAACGCTCCGCTTAAAGGCGTCCAAATGGTTCCGAAAATGTAATAAGTCACGAATATATCGAGCACACGAGACGTGTTTACGCTCCGGGTTCGTACGCGAGGGCGCGAGGTCTCGATCTCGGCGCTCTCTCGCACGCTGCGATGCCCGCCAAAGTGGATTCGATTCAAAACACGCACTCTTTATGTGTTCTATTGTTGCTTTCACTGCCTGCGTTTTGCGTCGGCGATCAGAAACAGCTTGTGAGGAGATAAACAGCCCGTGAGCCAGGACTGTGACGCAACGCCTCGCGAACCCGCCTGGATCCCTTTAACTAACGTTATGACAGTAAGTTAAAGGGCCGTTCCAACCGTTCACCGAGTAAAAGTGGACGGCTAATTTTAGAATTGCGACATTTCCAAAACATTTCTACACGAGAGACTTTTATTTTGAAAACCCCCCAGGATCGTCGTCTATATTGTTATCGCTATGAAATTGAAACCTCCCTGCAGGGGTGGGGGGGGGCTGGGGGGGTCACCTTGCTTGCGTGGGTCAACCTTGATGTCATCGGTGCGTCTTTTTCAAAACGTTCATCATCATTCATCATCAGCTATTGCATCGCTGCACTATGTGAAAAGTGTGGGTGGACATTGATTTCCCACCAAAGGCTTTTACCGTGAAAACCTGAGTACCTCATCATCATCATCATCATCATCATCATCATCATCATCATCATCATCATCATCATCCCTTCCCCCCCGGGGGACTTCACCTGCTTGTGCGGGTAGACGTTGATGTGGCACTTGATGCACTCCTGCCCCATGTTGGCCCAGGAGTTCCCGCTCATCCACTTCCTCTTGCACTTGGGACACTTGTACTCACCGAAGCACCTCTTCTTGCCCTGGTACGGCGTCAGGCCCTCCCCCTTGGGCCGCGCCTTCGGAGACACGGGAAAAGGGGAAGCACAAACGATCTTTAGATTAGCGGACAAACCGACAAACACGAGTCTGACGGCTCAACGTACACACACACGCTCATTTACATTTACATTGAGGGCATTTGGTTGTCTGCATAAGAGCTGGGATAAGAGCAGAAGTGCTATTACCAACATCTAAGAACATACAATATGCTAAACAATGCTAAGTACTATTAATAATGCCAAGACGTACAAAAACGCAAGTTAGTGCGAGGGTTAGGAGAGGGAAGGGGGGTGTTATGCAGAGTCCAGGTGAACTCTGAACAGGTGGGTCTTGAGTCCCCCTGACACACTTGTCATCCCTTTTTAATCTCTCAGACAGATAAATGTCTATTTTTTCAGTGTGTAGAAGGACACCGATCCATCGCATGCTGTGAGGTGAAATACATCGCGGCTAAAGTGAGAGGAACACTTGCGTTTGGCCAGTTGACAAGCTTTGTGCGGGATTTATGTGAAGAAATACTCGTTGAGGCTGTGTGTACATAATACACATATCTGGCAAAGTATTAACTTTATTTCCCAGTACTCCTACACACATGTCGGCCGTGGTATGCGGACGTTTTCCTACCCGGCCGCTGCTTCAGATTAGCACTGCTGAGTCCCATTAGAGAGAGATGATTGCGAACAGTTGGTCAAGCATGCGAAAGCAGTCACAAGTGAGCTGTAATTCTGGGAGGGGCCCGCCTTGTCCAATTCATCCTGGCGACGCCGTCAGCCGGGGCCCCGAGTACGTCAGCCAATCGGGGGCGGGGGGGGGGGGGGGCGGACGTCACAAACACGCGAGCCGATGACGTCACCGTCGTCCGGATGAAATGACACACCCCTTCCTCCACGGGGGCCAAAGTCAATCTCGACTAACGTGGGATTATGCGGTGCAGCGTCCCATCAGGCTGACGCCATCCTCCGCCCCGGAGCCTCGCCCACGTGCAAAAACGATCTTCTCGGGCCCCGTCTGGTTAGCATCAAGTGTTCGGATAGGAGGAGACAAGCGAGGCAAAATGAGATGGAATCACTTCATTTGTGCAACTGCGTCTCGTGTGGATCGAGAGGACTGTATTAGCGCAGCATGTGTGCTCTGTGTTCCACGAGAGAGAGAGAGAGAGAGAGAGAGAGAGAGAGAGAGAGACATCTAGGTCTGAATCTGTACCCTGTGCTCATGGCCGCGTTCCACCGCCTTAGCGAAGCACGTCCTCGCCAAATCAAATGATTGGTTGCAGGTCAGGGCTACGGCCCCGCAGGCTCCCCACTATCACCCCCATCACTGCTTTTGCAGATTTCTGGGTGGATGGAAAAGGGGGCACACGGGCCAGTAGGAGGGCGACCAATGTGTGTACGTCTCCCTATTTCTTATTTAATTCCGTCCTTACGTGTGTGTGTGTGTGTGTGCGTGTGTGTGCGTGTGTGTGTGTGTGAGCAATCTAAACTTTAATCAGCAACATCTGGCGCTGTCTCGGCGCACGCCAGCACTCTGCGAGGCCCGGGCCGGTGAGCCCGACCCCCGACGCTAAGTACGGCGAGCCCTGGCCCAACGCTGCTGCTGCTGCTGCCGCCGCCGCCGAGCACATGACCTCAGCCCCGCTGTCATCATCATCATCTTGTCTCCCGCGGTGACGGCACACAGGCTGGAAAACCGTGACGTCCGCTGGCTTCCTTGCACGCCGCTGGGCTGTTTAGCCACTTGGCAGACGGCCGTACGCAGAGCCACCTCCAGTGAGTCCACATCCAGGTAATTAAGGAGCAGGCTCGGCCGCCTACCTCGGGGATCGAACCCGGTCACTTTTTTTTGACGTCCAGGAGTCGCCGCGTTATTCTACTGCGCACAAAGGATGTGTTTGGCACGACGGGTTGAAAGTGTTGAAGGACGTAGCCATAGCAACCTTTTGTTTTGGATTGCTTCACGGCCGTCTCCATTGTTAGAAACGCCTGTTTGGGATATACATGCCTGCTTATTTCTTTTTAAAAGCTCTAATTATAGTTAAAAAATGATCCAAATTCCAATCTTGTTTTCATGGCATTACAGTAAACAATTTTAACGGTCCGCTTTTGGGATTATTAAATTGTGTTTCGGTGGATTTACGGGCGAGACGCTGAAACAAATGAAAAGCAAACAAGATAAACCGAGCGAAGCTGGGGAGCAGCGGCTTTATCCTGCTAATCAGCGTTCCTCCCAGCCTCCCGGTGTTCCCTGGCCTTGACCCCCGGACGACCCCCGGAGACACTGTGCGCTCTGTCTCCAGCTGCGGGCCGTCGGACCAGCCGGGCCTCCTTCACAACAACACGTCTCGTCCCTCTCCCGTTCTGTCCCGTACTGCAGGATTACTCCAGAGAATTACCGATTGCCATCCAATGCACAAACAATGCGCTTTTGAAAGGGCAACCGATGTATTTTATGTCTCAAGAACCCTGGTACCCGGCGGTGCTTCGATACGTGAAGGTAACGCCAGCTCTTGTGGCCGAGGGAAAATAAACTATGATTATACTCCACGTAAACCCCAGTTTACTTCTCTACAACAGGGGGACAAATGACCCTTTCAAACCAGAAGTATAAATCTGCAAAAGATGCCCGCACACCGTGGGTGGTTGCTGTTGAAATCCGGTTGCAACACGAGGGCCTGTGACGAAGGTCCCCGCAACAAACACACAAGGTTGCGTCGGGTTACTGGCTCTGCCTCTCGACTCCGGAGACTGCTGGCCACCCAAACCCGACGTGGGAGCGAGTGTCGCAACAACATCTGGTCCTTTCCACCGCCAGGACAATACCAACCAGAGAGCGGAGACGCTTGGCATTGCATGCTGGGAGAACTCGAGAGCCCACTGACAGATGCAGGAACTCAGGACGGGCCATTTCCCATTGTCATCGCGATGGTAATGGTAACAATAGCAATAGCAGCAGGGCAAAAAGCCCCTTCGCTGCGGCTACAACATAAACAGTAGAATGATGGGGTGACCGCTTCAGGTTGGTTAAGTCTAATTTCCAGGAAAGTGACGTTTCCAAACATCTCCGAGTCTTGTCTAATGGAAACTTGTCACAATCACAATCACGGGCCCCCAGACTGCAGACATTCATGCTTTACCCCGCACAAGTACAGCCATTCAGGCTCGGTGCGATGTGGGAGGTACGGAGGACAGCTAGATACGCTTCAGGTTGTTGTTGGTGGAGTGGCAACAAGGCGAGGCGAGGCAGGGGCCGGGCCTGCGGAGAGAGGAAGCAATGTTTTCCACCGAATAATTTTCAACGGTGTTGGCGGCTGCTGAGTCAATGTTTGCTTGCGTTTCCTCCGGGCCGGAGCCTCGGGAAGAGATAATGACATCCGCCAGGCGGTCGCCTCTGACCACCGACTGAAGTTCAGTCCAAGAGCACCTTAGTGACTGAGGGGTCCAGAGTCGATCTATAGGCATCCTACCCCTATCTCCTCCTTAAGATACGATGAATAAGATAATATGCACTTTTTATTCATCCCAGACCGAAACATTCAGAAAATGCACAGCAGAAAGCACAGGACATTGTTCATGCCACGTAATCCCCTGTATTTTGCATTGGGTCAGATAATAACGCAATGAACAATCAAGGTATTCATTGCCGCTGACATTTAGCAGCTGGAGCTCAGCTGCTGAACTGCCGCACACCCCAACCGGAGGTTTGGTCCGTCTGCGAGCCCGTCCGCAGCCCGGGGATCGGGTCGCTGCTGCTGCCGGTGTCCAGACGGTCGCGGTCTGGCAGCGTTCGGAAGTTCAAAGTCGCATTAAAACGTACAAACATAGCCAAGCGGCCCAGAATGTTGCGTAGCGTCTCTCTCGGCTCCTCGCCCTGAGTTTAACCACACCAAACACGTCCATATATGAAACCTCGTATGAAACCATCCCCAACTTAACCACCAGTTACATAAGTATCCAGACATAAAAGCACCACAATTCTGCAGATCCACAAGGGAGTTCCGCACATTCGCAGGCATGTCTGTCCCTTTTCAGAATTATTGCTAATATACAGTTCATACATGATCTCAATGTATATCCCACGCACATGTAGGGAATTCAGATACTTTACAAAAGCTAATAAATAATGTCCACAAAATGCAGCAAAACTATCAGCACCTCAAACCAATGCATACAGTCCATTAGTCAGCCGCCCTAAAGACCGTGGAAGACTGGGAAGAGTCAGAGCTGTGTTCCAGCCTCACAACTCCCTGCTTGTAGATTAGCCAAGCTACAAGGACGGCGAGCATTCCACGGCTTACATCACAGAATTAATGAGTCCACATACAGAATATACACCGCCAAGGGTGGGGGGGGGAGAGAGAGAGAGAGAGAGAGAGGGAGGGAGGGAGGGAGGGAGGGAGAGAGGGAGACCACCACAATGAAATCTTTAGTCACGTTGGTGTGGAAGACAGAATAGGAGATTTGTCTGTGAATCGGGTCCTCCGGCCCTGGAGGATGAGGGGGGTGGGTCGGAGGAGGAGGAGGGAGAAGTCCAGTTGGTTTAAACCCCCAGTATGAAGTACTGATGCACAGACACACAAAGACATACATGGCAGAGAGAGAGAGAGAGAGAGAGAGAGAGGCGTAGACAGTTGGAGAGAGGGGCAGTGGTTGAGGTGTGGGGAGAAAGAGAGACCTAGAGAGAGCGAGAGAGAGAGAGAGAGAGTAATAGAGAGAGAGTAAGAGAGTGAGTGGACAAATACTTCAGGCCTACAGTCATCCGAGCCAGCTGGGGAGAGACCCACCAATCAAAGCCCTTTGGTCCAGGGAGGAGCGGGAGAGGGAGGAGGAAATCCAAAGCAGATGGCCTCCATAGGCCGCACACAACAGCATCACCGAGGGGTGTCGTAAATCCAACCGCACTGGTTTCAATTAAGACGTACAACTCTGAGAGTCGGAGGGAGGTGTGATAAAAACAATTGAAATTCAGCTCTTTGGTTTCGCCAGGCTCCACAGTCAGTCAGTCAGTCAGTCAGTCAGTGGACTCCAGCGTCTTCCAGGACAGCGTGGCGTCGGGGAATCTCCCCAACCCCCCATATCAGGCAAATCCTGAGGTCCTCCTCGCGGCTTACGCTCCGTAATGTTTGAGTGAGTGTGTCACCGCTGTGGGACATTTATGAATTCCATAAACGTTTCCATTACCAAACAAAGTTTGCAAAGTGCGCACACACTGGCGCTTTATTGTCGACCATTATTAATTATGGTAGTGATTTGGTGGTCCATTTTTATCCTGAGGGTCTTCAAGCACCGTGACACATTCATGTTTCAGAATGGGCGTCTCCGCAGGGAATCAAACCCTACAACCTGCCGGCGTTAACGCTGCAACTCTACCAGTTGAGCAACAAAAGCCCGATTGAGCTTCACCGAATTTTCTCGACATGTTTAACCACCACGTCCTCGCCAGTGCCTTGAAACGTTACTTCTGCAATGTGGAAATTCTTCTCAAGAGTAAATTATAGAAGGAGGAAAACCTCCATTACTGACCACTGTGGTGAAATAACAGTGGGAATGTCCGCTGACTTGTGAAGTTGTTCTTCGTGTCCGGGTCCGATCCGGGAACGCCAGACTGAAACACCAAGACCCAAAAAACCCTGAAACCCTGAACCCTCTGTTCTCCAGAACAGAAATCCTAGCTCGCCTCAGTGTTAGCGTGATACGTGCCATCCCAAATCGAAGTCAAAAAGGGGTATAACTACTTCTGTAACAATAACAGATGTGGAATTCATGGGGTTTAGACGGTGTAACTATTGATACGGACACCAGATATCGCCGTCTGGAGACAAACTTACACAAACACACTCCGCTGACCGTTGTAGTTGACGCCGACGCGACGGCTACACGGCTTTTTGTGGTTTATGTGATTCATGAGAAAACAAGAGATTTGGTAAAAGCAACCTTGAGGCTTTGGAACGTGTCTGCGAGAAACGGTATTTCACCAACCTCTGCCCTCCATTTCAGAAGACGACCTTTGTTTCAAGAATGCTCTTCGTTGCACTAATCGATGAATTTATATTAATTTTCATATGACATAGCGATAGAAGTACTTGACATGAACAAGGCGGTAATTAAAGTCACATTGTCGGGAAGTCGGAGTTTTCTCTCAGAAAATTCCACTCGGTTATCGATGAAAAGTGCAATTTACATCAGGAAGGAGGTTAATCAAAAGTCACATTGTTAGTTTATGCAAATTTTTCTTTTCATGTTAGGACCAATAATCACAGCTTGGCTCCGATGTCCACATCATATCAATCGCCACGTCGTCGTAAACCAAAACCGATAAAGTTTCCACCGGGAGCGCGTTAATGTTCCAAGGCAGGGAACGGTGTGCCTCGTGACCAGAGGAATAACAAATGAAAGTACGGCCCTGTTGACGTGAGGAGGGCTGGGAGGACGAGAGGCGATGGTCTGTTTGGTGAGACAACACAGGGTGACATGTTGCAGTGTGTTGGTTCTTCTCACGATGAATAAAGGAACGTGTGTTTTATGCGCGTTCTCAAAGATGATTTAGACTCGGGTCATGTCACTTAATTGTGAGCTATGTGTGGTTATGTGTCAAACACTTTCCGTACATTTTCGCTCATTTGTTGATTCAAATAAGACAGTTCTCTCATATGAATAATCATTGTTATGTAACGGCGTTCATTTTGTGAGGTGTCGAAAACGTAAGAGCAGCACATTTAGAAGGTTGAACTTCCCCACAGCTGCTCAGTGTTAACAGGACTCCCTGTCCTCTGACGACATACACAAGCACAGCTCTCCGTTTTGGTCAACAACAAGGCAACAACGAAAAACCAGCGCTAAACTGTGTTATCGTTTTCTGTGTGTGTGTGGGAGGAGGGGCGGGGGCGGATGACATCACCGCGCCAGGGGGTCGCGGGGTCACGATGCAGTCAAAACGCGCCCGTGCCAAGCCGGCCCCTGCAGATGGCTCTTTAAGACCCACCTCCCCCGCCTCCCCCCCTCTCTGTCCACAACCAACCAGGGACAGCCCTTCAGCTGTGTCCCACTGCCCCAGTATTTCAGGTGGGGGGGTATTTTTTTTTTTTAATGGCTATATCCGCTGCTGGCCGGCGCGGGCTAGCCCTCTGCCAGCGGCTCAGCCTGGTGCATTATGGGAGCTGTTTGTAAATCCCAGCATGCACTGGGTGCTTTAAATAAGGCCTCTGTTTCACAGGCACCTCTCTCTTTTCACTCGGCCCTGGCTCGCTCGCTCTCTCCCTCCCCCCCCCCCATGCTCTCTCTCTCTCTCTCTCTCTCTCTCTCTCTCTCTCTCTCTCTCTCTCTCTCTCTCTCTCTCTCTCTCTCTCTCTGGATGGCTCTGTGCGGCTGCAGCTGTCTCGACCCAGCGCCTGTGCAGAGACGCGAGGCTGAAAGTGAGGGGCGAGCAACAGGTGTGCGGTTGAAGTGATAAATCGCCCCCGATCGGCAGCACAATGAGCGTCTGTCTCAACCCAAACAACAACAACAACAACAACAACAACAACAACAACAAGCGACTCTTAACATCGTCGTCGTCGTCGTCGTCGTCGACCCAAAACAAACAGAGCGCTCCAGCGACTGACTGTGAGACGATCGGAGAGTGAGGAACACAAAGTAAGGGGGAAGTAAGACATCATAATTTGATGTCCGTGGACTTGTGGGTTCGTGTTAATAAATAGTCTGAGTCGAGCTGCTGACCGGAGGAGACCTTTTATTACAACACAACACACACTAGAGGTGTTTCTAGAAGCTGTCCGGAGTGCTTCCAGGAGCGCGGTCGTCACGTGCAAGACGTTGACTTCTATCGCAATTAACGTCCGAGCTAGTGGGGGCGCCTGGCGCTGGAGCCGTGGAGCCGTGCTGCAGCCGTGCTGAGGCCGTGTTTTGCTAGCATCTCAGATAGCAGCGTGCCCTCCCCCCTCCCCTCCTCCTCTTCCTCCTCCTCCTCTTCCTCCTCTTCCTCCTCCTGAAGGTCTCGCTGGCGCTGGACCCACACGCCGCTGGGCTGCTCCGCGGCGCTCCAATCAGGGCTAGCATCTGGAAACCATCAGCGTAAACAAGAGCTCCCTCCTCCTCCACCTCCTCCTCCTCCTCCTCCACCACCGCCTCCACCTCCACCTCCTCCACCCCAACCCCAACCCCAAGACATCACTCAGAGAACCCAAGATGACCAAACCAGCGCACTAGCACTGTGTGTGTGTGTGTGCGTATGTGTGTGTGTGTGTGTGTGTGTGTGTGCGTATGTGTGTGTGTGTGCGTGTGTGTGTGTGTGTGTGTGCAGTACCTGCGTTGGTTCCCTCAGCTTGAAATGTGAAGGCCTGTTTAGTTTGGTCGCAGTCCAGAAAAGATCGATGTGCAAGATGCCTTCTGCAAGCCACCGGTGCAATTCCTGTCTCTGCCATGTCGGAGATTTAAATCACAATATTTGATTCCGCTTTGCTCTTTAGCCACGGCGCTTCTTGATAAGGCTCGTAATTGCCTCAATGAATGCTACCCTCGCATGCTACGCTAGAATGCTACGCTAGAATGCTACCCTCGCATGCTACGCTAGAATGCTACGCTAACAGGCTACGCTAGCACGCTCACTGCTCCG